>PVJC01010570.1:0-43432 GCA_004026665.1 Murina feae
TAGTTTACTCACCCCTAACTGTCCCCTCCCTCCACCAGCCTGATCACCCACAACTGCCCTCCACTCTTGGCCTCTAACTGCCTCTACCTTGGCCTCGCCACCATGGCTTTGTTCAAAAGAACATCCGGAAGGTCTCCTGCAACGTCTCCCAGTCTAATTAGCATATTACCCTTTCATTAGTATAGATAGAGGCTTGGTGCACAGGTAGGGGTTGCTGGTTTGCTCTGAAGGGTATCTGGATCAGGGTGGGGGTTCCCTTGGAAAGTAGGGTGGCCTGGGTGAGGGGCCTTTAGTGGTTTGCAGGCTGGCCATGCCCCCATGGGGGGAGGGTCTCTGCTGGAGGGGCATGACCAGCCTGGGTGAAAGGCTGATGGCTATTTGTAGGCTGGCCAAGCCTCCCAGTGGGAACCCTCACCCCATGGGGGTGTAGCCATCCTGGGTGAGGGACTGAGGACTGTGTTCAGGCTGACCACATCCCCTTCAGGGTGGCGGTCCCCCTGGGGTGCCTGGCCAGCTTGAGTAAGGGGCTGAGGGCAACGCAGGCCCCCAACCCCTCCTTGAGCAGAGGCCAGGACTCGCTGGAAGCTTGGCTTCCTCCATCGCAGGGAGCAACACAAGCCCCCTGTCTGCTCCAGCTTCCTGGTTGCCACCATCTTCAGTTATCTTCAATCTTCGCTCCCCACCTGTGTTTGCAAATTAACCACCGTATTTGTTGGGTTAACTTGCATACTCATCCTGATTGGCTGGTGGGTGTAGCAGAGTGACACCAATTTTCATGTTTCTCTTATATGAGTGTAGATTTGTATTGATTTCAGAGAGAAAGAGAGAGGGAGAGAGAGATAGAAACATCTATTTTGAGAGAGAATCATCCATCGGCTGCCTCCTGCACACCCCACTGGGGAGCGAGCCTGCAACTGAGACACATGCCCTGACTGAGAATCAACCATGACCTCTTGGTTCATAGGTCAACACTCAATCACTGAGCCATGCTGGCTGGGCAATGATTATTTTCTAATGTCCATTTTAGCGGTAGTGAGAGTTACATGTCTTAACACCTTCCCCAAATTCTTAAATAATGATATGTCAAATATTAATCAACAAGCCCATAGTAAAAAGAGGGTGTTAAGGTTCTAGTTCTCAACTAATATTACCTAATACTCTATTACTCTGCACAATGTGAGCTAGGTTCAGACACCTGGCATCACAACAGAGGACTGCACTGAGCTACTCAGTCCAGCCTGGAGCCTTGTACTCACTTTGGTCCTCCAACCAAGGGCACTCATACCACCTGAGCACATGCTAACAATACAGCATCACAGCATGCTACCTACCTCAGACCTCCTGAATCAGAATCTTCATTTAGCAAGATCCTCACTATAGTTTGGTAAGCACTATTATAGAGTTGTGTTACTGGGAGAATCATCAGATGCCAAATTTTAATGATCATGAATTAGTAGAGCTTGTGGGCAGTTCACAGCCTAGGTACAGACACCCACAAAAAGTCAATTTGTCCATTCCTTTTTTAATTTTTCTGCTTAGACTAAGGCATTAGCACCCAAAGAGAACACCAGTTTATTGAGACATCATTCTGTTTTACAAAGGTATCACTTATTTTAAATAATTGAGATCATTTTCATTTTTATATATGGTCTTTTAAAATACTTAACAGTGTACCTTCTTGGATAGTATCATTCTGATTAATTTATCAGCATAGATTCCTAGAAATAGCATGATTATGTCAAAGGGTAAATGTTTTTGATTTATAATGTCAAATTGCTATCCAGAAAGGTTGAAAATTATAAAAATAACATAAACACTATATGAAAATGTCTGTATCATAGTATTATGAGCACAATCTTTAGGTTCACTTTCATTTAAAGGATGAAGTATATTCTCAATACTATTTATATGTGTTTTATAACTAGCAAATCTGAGAATTTTCATATATAGCTGATACTCATTAGTCAAGGTAGTTATTTTCTACGAAACTTTTACAAGTTAGCAAATACTAAACCATTGTTCATAGGGTTTAGGCCTCTGAACTCTTCTAATCACAACATTTTTATCTAGTGATCAATCCATGGGGGTCATTTTAAATCAACAAAATCCCAAAAATCTAATCTAATAAAAGAGTAATATGCAAATTAACCATCTCTCCGGGACACCTAAGCCATGCCCACCAGCCAAGCCACGCCCACCAGCCAATCAAAATGGCTGTGTGCAAATTAATCCAGCCAAGATGTCGGTCGGGAGCCACGGAGCTAGAGTAAACAGCAGACTTCTGTTGCAACTGCCTGCCTAGGATGGCTGAGCCTCTGCTCACAGTAACAATGTTTCAATTATAGAAGCCATGGAGCTGAAGCAAACAGAAGGCTTCTTACTGCCTAGGTGTTGGCTCAAAGCAACAATGTTTCAATTATAGAAGATAAATAAACCCCAGAAACCTGATTCCAGCCAGCCTCGATGGGACATTGGGTCAATGAGAGCTGTGGGCAGCCTGAAAACGTCCCTCAGCCCTTCACCTAGGCTGGCCAGGTACCCCAGTAGGGACCCAAAACCTGAAGGGGCTGTGGGCAGCCTGAAAATGGCCCTCAGCCCGTCACTCAGGCTTGCCTCACCCTAATGGGGTGAGGGTCCATACTGGGGGGCTTGGCCAGCCTACAAACAACCATCAGCCCCTCACCCAGGCTGGCCAGGCACGCCAACAGGTGGACATCCTCTGAGGGGCCCCAGACTGTGAGAGGGCACAGGCCGGGCTGAGGGACCCCCCAAGTGCACAAATTTTTGTGCACCAGGCCCCTAGTCCTATATAATAAAGATGTAATATACAAATTGTCTGTCATGCCCTCACAGAAGATGGCCACCATGATTTGGTCAAAGATGGCCACCCCCATGTGGTCACAAGACGGCTAGCAGGGAAAGGCAGTTGGGAGCAATCAGACTTGCAGGGGAGCAGTTAGGCATCGATCAGGCTGGCAGAGGAATGGTTAGGGGGTGATCAGGCTGGCAGGCATAAGTGGTTAGGGGCAATCAGGCTGGCAGTTAGGCGAACAATTTGGCATCAGTAGTCCCAGATTGTGCAAGGGATGTCTGACTGCCAGTTTAGGCCCAATCCCACAGGGATTATGCCTAAACCGGCAGTTGGACATCCCCCAAAGGGTACTAGATTGGAGAGGGTGCAGGCTGGGTTGAGGGACACCCCCACTAGGGCATAAATTTTGCTCCCTGGGTCTCTAGTAAAAAATTTTAAAAAGATAGCATTTGTTTACCATATGACAGTTGAAACAAGAATATAGAGAATAATTTTGTTGGACCTGCACTGGGAGTGCAAGCAATAGACACTCAAATTTGTCACCACTTTATCATGAAAGCACCATGAGTACTGATTTTTGGAATACAAATAACTTTTATCAGGTAGGCAAATATGGATATATGAATCTTTGATTAATGATTAACTAAGCTTTACCATTTTAATTTCCTGTTTTAAATTCTTCATATTTTAGTCAATTTTTATATTAAAGTATTAGTGCATTTACTACTTATTTGTATGAATTCTTCATACACTTAGAATATTAGTCTTTTATTTCTTAGGTTTAGGATATATTTGATCAGTTTATTGTCTATTAATTTTGTTCATTTTTTATTTACACAAGTTTTAAAATTTCAATATAGCAAACATACTCCTTTTTCTTCATGATATTTTCATTAGTGATATTCTTAGAAGAGTATTTATATTCAGAGATTAGGTAAGTATTCACTTAAATTTTCTTTATTCTTATATAAGTGCAATTTTATTTTAACCACTTGTTTAGAGTCAATATTGGCATTTGCTATTAGAAGCTACTCAAATTTGTCTTCCAAATTTACATTTTTCAACTTTATTGAAGTATAATTGATGTACAACACTGTAATTTTAAGGCACACAGTGATTTAATATAATGTATACATTGCAAGATGCATATCATAATTAGTTAGTCAACACATCCTTTAACTCACATTACTACAATTTTGGTTGTTGTTATGGTGAGAACATTAAATCTCTACTCTCATAGCAACTTTCAAGTATACCATACAGTTTTGTTTCTATGGCTACCATGCTGGACATTAGATCCCCAGAAAGTATTCATTTTATAACTGACTAACATTCCCCCAAGTCATTAGCCCCTGATAAGTTTATATCCTCTTGTTTCTATGAGTTCAGTGTTTTTAGATTTCACCTATAAGTGAGATCAATATTGTTTTTGTCTCTCTCTGATTTATTTCACTTAACATAATGCCCTAAATATTAATCCATGTTGTCACAAGGACAAGATTTCCTTCTTTTCATAGCTGATTAATTGTTGTTGTTGATTCTGTATCCTGAAACTTTACTGAATTTGCTTATTAGGTCTAACGGTTTTGGGTAGTATTTTTAGGATTTTATTTTTATATATAAGATCATGTCTTCAACAAATAGACAATTTAACTTCTTCTTGTCTGATGTGGATGCCTTTTATTTATTTTTCTTGCCTTATTACTCTTGCTGGAAATTCCAATACTATGTTGAATAGGATTGGAGAGAGTGGGCACCTTTGCTTTGTTCCTGATCTTAAAGGGAAAGCTTCTACCTTATTACTGTTAAATATGATGTTATCTGTGGGCTTGTCCTATATGGCCTTTATTATGTTGAGGTACATTTTTTTCTATACCCAATTTGTAGATAGTTTGTTATCATTAAAAAATGTTGAATTTTTCTGAATGTTTTTTATGCATCTATTGAGATTATCATATGATTTTTATTTCACTGTATTAATGTGATTTGCTATATTAAACCATCCTTGTATCCCAGGGGGGAAAAATCTCACTTGGTCATTGTGTAAAACCCTTTTAATGTGTTGTTGAATTTGGTTTGCTAGTATTTTTGTTGCTTTGGTGTCAGGGTAAATCCCACCTCTTCAAATTTTTGGAAGAATTGAAGTTAATTCTTTAACTTAAAGTTAAGTCTATAAAGTCCTGAAATTTAGTTTGGGGAGGTTCTTGATAACTGATTCAATCTCCTTGTTACTGGTTTCTTCAGATTTTGTATTTCTTCATAACTCAGACTTAGTAGGTTGTGTTTTAATAATTCTATCCATTTCTTCCAGGTTGTCCAATTTGTTGCAAAATAATGGTCATAGCAGTCTCTTATGCTCTTTATATTTCTATGATGTCAGTTGCAACGTCTCCTTTTTCTTTTACACTTTTATTTATTTGAATTCTCTTTTTTGGTAAGTCTAGCTAACTTATTGTCAACTTTGTTATCTCTTCAAAAAAAGCAATTCAGAATTTCATTAATCTTTTCAATTGTTTTTCTCTATTTCATTTATTTCTGCCTTGATTTATCTCCTTATTTCTGCTTCCTTTGGGTTTAGTTTGTTCTTTGTCTATATCCTCAATGTATAATGTTATATAATTTATTTGAGATCTTTCTCCTTAATATAGACATTTATTGCTATAAACCACCCTCTTAGCACTGCTTTTAATGCCTCCAATAAGTTTTGATGTGTTGTATTTTTCCCAGTTTTGTTTGTTTCAGTACGGTATACTTTTTAAATTTCCTTTTGACTTCATCTTTGATCTATGGATTGTCCTCAAGTGTGTTATTTAATTTCCACTTATTTGTGAATTTTCCATTGACATTGATGTGGTCCTTGGCGAACACTTCAGGGGGCATGCAGAAGCAACAAGGCCTGTTGGATTCTCAGCATCACCTCAAAGTCCAGAGCAAGCAGCAGTAGTGGCTGGAGCTTGTGCTATGCACACACTTGGCTATAGGGACCAGCTGCATATGCCTTGTGATGGCAGTGGCCAGCTTCAAACACACATTAGTCGTGGGAGCCAGGGCAAGCAGCAAGTGCCAGGGATAACTAAATACCCGCTGGCAGTGATGGGAGCCGTGGCTGCCAGTTTTTAATACCATGGCTGCTGGGTTTCACCTCACATACATGGCAGTAGAGGTCAATTATGGGCTCACGCCAGGGGCATGCAGGTGTACAGGTGAGTGGCTAGCTATTGGTGAGCACAGTGGTGCAAGCCGTGACTGAAAATAAGCCCTTATCTGGGCCTACAAGCACCTGCAGAGGCCCTAGTTGTCAGCAGGTTCTCCCTATGGCAGTCTTTTCTAGGCATATTCATGGCAATGGAAGCTGGTAATGGGGGTTTGGCCAGGGTCGTGCAGGCAGACAGCACAACCAGGGTTGTACTTTCAGTGCACATGGCAGTGGGTTCAGCCATGGGAGTCTAGGCTGGCATCTCACACTTGCACAACTGCAAAGGCCAGGACTGTGCCAGGATGGTTCCTGGGCTTCCGCAGGAGTCAGGTGAGAGGGAGCGGGGAGGGCTTAGGTAGTTGGCATCAGCCACTTTGAACAACTGTGGTGTGAAATCTGCAGCAGGGCCATGGCAGCTGTGCTGGCTGGCCGTTGGTTTCTCCAGTGGCAAAGTTGCTGGGGTTATCTGCAGAGCAATCACTGGGAACCGTGGTATTCCTACTGTGCGGCTGCTACTGGTATCCTATGCATTTGTTCTTTGTTCCCAGCCATCTCTCTGTATCTCAGAGCTGCCAGTCAGATCCCTCATGCAGTGCACCAAAAGGCTGGGAATCTGGTCACTCACTCTCTCTTCCTTTTCCAGAGAAGAGAACTCTCTCTAGTTGGGGAGTTCCCTCTCAGTCAGTTCCCTCTCAGCAGTGTCGATATTCTACTTGCCATTTGGTAACACTAATTTTAAAATTTTAATTCATAAAATTATAATATATTTTATTGTTTATTTATTTCTGGGATAATAATTTTCAGCTGCAGAATTATATTAAGAAAACTGACCCTAGGGCTATAGTCAGCATTAATACTCTGCTTTGTTCTCCTCAAGGTTTTCCGAAGCTTTTGAAAATCCCTACCTTGAGTAGCATATCCTTTTGGTACAATTTATATTTCAGTTTACAATGTTTTTTTGTTTGTTTGTTTTTTACATTTTAAAAAATCATCTTTATTTAAGTTTCTGATTCAAAGCACATGTATCAAAGACTAATCAACATAAAGAAGTAAATAAGACATTAATTGGAAGTCTTACATCTCTCTACACTCTGACCGAAAGTGTCAAGATTGCCACTATTACCAGAGCTCCAACCTCATCAAGTTGTAGACCAGCTGTCATGAACACACAGTGTGCGCGGAGGTGCAGAGGCAAAAGACAAGCTAGCACTTGGCTCTCCTCTCTTCCTTGCTGATGTCTTTCTGTTTGACAGTCTGCTTTGCTTTCTATACTCAGTTCCAAATAAAGTCCAAAGCAGCCTCGGGGTCAGCCTGACCGAATACGCTTCTGGAGGAATGCATTCTGGAACTGCTGTGCCTGCAACTTCGTTTTTGCCAGGATGAAGTTCAGATCGAGATGTACAACACAATCTAGATGACAGTGCAGACTAAGTCAAGAACTAAAGTGGAGCAGTAACCCGAGTTAAGGCATGGATGCACACATGCAAAGGTGCACACACAGCACCCACAACACCATGAACATAGAATTCCTCCAATTGCCTGACGAGAGGCAACCAGGGCTTGGCAGTGAATGTTGGTTTTTTCTTTTCATAAAGGCTAAACCGAACGCTCCACCTTCTCCTTAAACTGAATATTTTCCTTCCTAACACATATGGTGCTGGTATCATTTGTTGTACCTTTCTTTCTTTTATGTGTATCTGAGCTCTTACCCAGATATTTTCTTTTCTTAATGTAGTCCCCTAAACTATTATATGAGATCTTCCACAAAATAAAGTACTAGTACTTTTTTTACTTTTGAATTTTTATAAGAGTTTGTTTGAGCCAAACCGATGACATATGCTGGGGAGCAAGATTTCAAATTCTTTGAAGAATAACAGTTTTGAGCTTCTTTTATACATTTGTGCTTTAGGAGGAAACATAAGGAGGATTACATGGAGGTGGAAAAAAACAAGGGGGGGACTGGATTAAAGGATAGTTTACAAGATTATTTGCTCTCTTGTGGGTGGTTATGGCTTAGTTCAAAAGTATTAACTGAGATGAACAGAAACAATAAACAGGGCTTTCTTAAGGCAAAGATGAACCTGTTACTAAAGAAACTATATGCCTGGGATACGACCTGCCTATTTAGGAATTTAATTTATGGTCACATAACTCTGTGAGGTTACTTTCCATAGAACTCCTTGTTTTCTCCACCACAGTTCCTCCTTTTGCTCATAAATCATGCTGATGATCCAACCTTTGGATTGAATAGTGAGGTCTCACAGCACTCAGGAGGCTTATTCTTAGGAAGTTTCAGCATCGGTGTTGGTGTTGTCTTATTAGCCATTGGGATTGAGACAATACCGTAACCATGAGGTGAGGCCAAATTTTTCCCCTAAAGGGAATGGCAGATAAATAAATGGAAGGCAGTCAGGTCTATGACCCTCACTGTGAAAAAACACTCTGGATAATTTCTACCTTGTGAGTTATCCTGATCCTAGTTTTGCCTCCTCTCTTGATCCTAGGATTACAATTATATAAGCCATGAAGAGTATTAACAGTTACACATGTTCAGTAATCATAAACAGTTGGACTATATAAAGAAACTCAAAGAACAAATATAACTATTATTATGATTAATTTCATTAGCAAACAGGTAATGATACTCAAACAAAATGGATTCTGAGTTCAATATCCATCCATAGATACACAGGCCTTGTCTATGTCTTGGGCTAGCTGTCTATTTCTGAAGTCAGCAAGAGTCTTTGATGTGTGTTGTCGAGTATCAGAGATAAGGATAGATGCCCATTCATGATTAGGTGCCTATAAAGTTCCTTCCAATGAGGCTGGAGAGTTTTATTTGATGTCCTTTCAAAAAACCCCACAAAGTCTCCATGTGGTATTCAATGGGAGTTTGCTGTGAAAAGAAATGGCTACCATTTTGAGATTTTTAAAAAGTGACTATCAAACCTTGGCAATAATGTAAGATGTCTTCTTTCAATAATGCCACTTCAGCCTGGGGCATGGTGGGGAGGAGCAGGGGTGGGCTAGAAGGGGAAAAAGGGGGGCATTGTAATTCTTTCAACAATAAAGCTTTAACAAAAAATAATGTCACTTCATAAGTTTCTTTATCTACATTCAGCTTACAACACAGGCACATGAAGGAATGCAGGCACTGAAAATGGGGATCCAGGGAGCAGGGAAGAACCACACAGCCATCGTGTGTTCCCTAGAGCCCCAACTACTTGTTTAATTAACAACCATTATTTACTCACATAATATACCTTAGAAAATTTTTCTACAAATATTGATATTTTAACCTGTGGAACCCCAATTTCTAATGAAAACTAAGAAGTAAGTAATTTGCATTCTTTAGCTTGACAGATGTATGATGACATTTTATAAACACTAAAAACATAGGCACTTTTACTGGTAAATATATTTAAGATACTTTATAATATCTAGAAACATTTTCATAGACATAAAACTCAATTATTTCATGGACTTTTTAAAATATATTTTTATCGACTTTAGAGAAGGGAGAGGGAGAGAGAGATAGAAACATCAATGATGAGAATCATTGATCAGCTGCCTCCTGCATGCCCCACACTGGGGATCGAACCTGCAACCCAGGCATGTGCCCTGACCAGGAATCAAGCCATGACCTCCTGGTTCATAGATTGATGCTCAATCACTGAGCCATGGTGGCTGGGTAACATGGACTTATTTTTGTAAACCCTGGGCAAAGAGAGATATGTTTATTTTACTTAAACCAACAATCTTCAGCTAGCTTTTACTTACTAAGAATTAATCTTAGGTCACATAAACTTGAAAAGCATTTGGGCTTCTTTCTATATTTTTTGAAAATTTTAAATCCCCAATTCTTACAAGTACTTGCCTTTAAATTAAATTTTACAATACCATGTGAAGGTAGAAAATTATTTTACTTTCATAGCATATATATGTAGATACACACGGACAGACACAAACCAAAAACAGTTGGATTAAAATACTGTTTTGGAGGCTTTTTACAATTTATATATGTCCTTGACAAATCCAGTTCCAAATGCTTTTCCTTCTTTTAAAATAAGGACAGCCATTTTTAATACTTCAAAGAATTGGGTTGATACCTAAATGACATCATAGGTTGATCTGTTTATCTAAATTCACTCTCTCTCTCTCTCTCTCTCTCTCTCTCTCTCTCTCTCTACTTTTCAATAACAGTTTACATTCAATATCATTTTTTCTTATTTTCAGGTGTATAGACAATCAGGTGTATAGTTTACAATATGTTTCCCCCAATATTTCCAATATCCACCTGATATGGTATATAGTTATTTAATATTATTGACTATATTTCCTATGCTTTTCTTTAAATACCCATAACTATTTGATAAGTACCAATCTGTACTTCTTAATCTCTTCAACTCTTTTACTCAGTCTCCCCAAACCCGCTTCTGACAACCATCAGTCTCTTCTCTGTATCTATGAGCCTGGTTTTATTTTTTTTTTCAATTATGTTGTTCTTTTTTTAAAAAAATATATATTTTATTCATTTTTTACAGAGAGGAAGGGAGAGGGACAGAGAGTTGGAAACATCAATGGGAGAGAAACATCGACCAGCTGTCTCTTGCACACCCCCTACTGGGGATGTGCCCGCAACCCAGGTACATGCCCTTGACCAGAATCGAACCCGGGACTCTTCAGTCCCCAGGCTGATGCTCTATCCACTGAGCCAAACTGGTTAGGGCTATTTTGTTCTTTAGATTCCACATATAAGTGAAATCATATGATATTTGTCTTTCTCTGTATTACTTATTTCCCTTAGTACAATAGCTTATCCATGCTACTGAGAATAGTAATATTCATTCATTTTTATGGCCAGGAAATATTTCATAATATATATGTACCATGAAATATCCACTCCTGTACTAATGGACACTTGGGCAGCTTCCAAATCTTCACTATTGTAAATAATACTGCAATGAACATAGTGATACATATATTTTTTCAAATGATTATTTGGATATCTCTCCCTTTTCTTCTGTAAATCTTTTACATAGTTTCACTTTAGTTTAGAGGAGGCCTTTTATAAATTCTGAGATGGTTTCTAATATATATTTTTTAACTCACTCTGTCTAATTTTACACCTAACTTTCTATAATTGTGTGCATAGAAGATTAATTCAGGAGTATCAAAGGATCCTCAACTCAGCCATCTTAGTCATCTATGAGGAGACTGACTGTAGTGGGCCTTGCCAGTCTGGAGGCATCATTTTCCTTGGTATTGTTGGGGTCTGTAGAGTGTGAAAAAACTTCTGGAGAAAAACATCCTTTACATGCAATTCAAGGCAGTGAACATCTCTATAGAACTGCTCTATGCCCTGGGAGTGGGGGGATTTTTTCTCAGGCAACTCCACAAAGATTCTTAGTCCCTTAAAAATACCTGAGCAGGGGCCAGAGAGAGCTTACCGGATGCTGCCAGACTGCAATGCTTTCCAAGGTACAGGTCCTCTCACTGGCCCCTCTCTCAGGGTGAACCCATTCCAGGGTGTCCTGACCTTCTCCTTAGAGCTCCCACAATCTTCTCCTGGATTGGCTGTGCTGCCATACTGGACAGCTCCTGACACCAATCCCTGCCACTCTGAATTCAGGAATCTGAATAACTATTGTCACCCCATTGGCTATTCAGGTTGAGGCAGCAAGTGTCCCTTATTTTTGGAGCTAAATAGAGTTCAGTCCATTATTTAAACAACAAAGATTTTGTTCAGACTTTCAGTGAACAATCCAATTAAAACCCCAAATTAAAGGCAGCAATCAATTTTGTTTTCTTTTCCTGGTTTATCTCAACCCACATCCACTTAGAGGATTTTCTAAGAACAGCTCAATAAAGTGGCTTATGCTACTTAAAGCAAGGGGGCTCTGGATTCCAAGAGACTCTCACCCAAGTTCACCTAATGCAAAGTGGGAAGTCAGTGGAGTACAATGGGCTCTTGCTTCTACCTAGCACCCTGTCCAGGTTTGCAAGGTGGTCCTGGGAAGGCTTCCTTGGAATCCTGTTGATTTTCCTATCTAATAAAAGAGTAATATGCAAATTAGGCATCACTCTGTCACAAAGATGGCCACCCCCATGGCCACAAGATGGCAGTGCACATAGTCACAAGATGGCAGTGCCCAGGCTGGCTCAGTACCGCCACTGAAGTGGTCAGGCCTGTTAGCCAGGCAGGTGGTGGGGGAGGCAGGGGGCCTGAGGGGTGGAACAGGTGATCAGGGGGCTGGGGGTCCCTGCCCAGGCCAGAGGCTTTCACCAGAGGCCTCAGGAATGGGTAAGGGCAGAGCTGATGATCAGAGGAGGCAGGGGCAGAGCCGGTGATTGGAGAGGTATGAGGGTGCCTACCCAGGCAGAGACTGGTGGAGCTGGCAAAGCAGGGATTTGGGGCTCTCCTGTCCAGGCCTGCAGCCTTTGCCAGAGGCTGCCAGTGGGGCAGGGGTGGAGCCAGCGATGGCAGGGGGCATGATCAGAGCCAGTGATCACAGAGGCCTGGACTCTGTGAAGCTTGTAACCTCAGGCAGAGGCTGCAGGCCTGGGCAGGATCAGAGCCGGTGACTTCAGGGGTCTGGGGGTCCCCTGCCTAGGCCTGCATCCTTGGCCAGAGGCTACAGGCCTGGGCAGCGGTGGAGCTGGGATTGGAGTGGCAGGGGTGGAGCCAGTGATCAGAGTGACTACAGAGGAAACACCTTTTCTGACTGCTCATTGGCTAAGCTCCCTATATGCCACTGGTAATATTCTTAGTAACTTGGGTAATAAGAATCCTTAAAGGTGATCTAGGGTTTGTCCACCACACTCCTGGAGAAAAAATATGATGGTCCACTGCTGGAGGGCTAAGAAATGTCATATCGTGCCCTAGCCAGTTTGGCTCAGTGCATAATGCCTCAGCCTGCTGACTGCAGGGTCTGGGTTCAATTCTGACCAAGGGCATGTACCTAGGGCGCAAGCTTCTCCCTGGCCAGGGCCCAGGTCAGGGCACATGCAGGAGGCAACCAATCAAAGTGTTCCTCTCACTTTGACGTTTCTCTCTGTTTTTCTCTTCTCTTCCACATTCTCTAAAAATCAATGGAAACATATCCTCAGGTGAGGATAAAAAATCAAGAAAGAAAGAAATGTCACATCCTATGAAAGATACATCTTGAAAATGCCTCAAGAAAGTTGTCATTTTTTCATGATGAAGGGACTGGAGTCCATATTTATGAAAACATCTTGGTGGCTGTGGTGACTGGCAATGGCTGCAGCAGCGGGGTGATGAGGCTGGTGGCTTCCTCTGATTAGCCAGGTCACCTCCCACAAAGGGAGGCCAGACTATGGCTTAGGCCTGCTCCCCTTGGGGCTCCCAATATGTGAGAAGGGGCAGGCTGTGCTGAGGAACCCCCCCTCAGTGCATGAATTTCGTGCATCGGGCCCCTAGTACTAAATAAATGTCATTGTAAGAACATCCAAACTGTAGATAATTTTTATGTTTCCTTGAGCCAAATTGACATATGCTGGGGAGCAAGATCTCAAATGGTCTCAAATATCAGTAATTTCTGAAAATTCCAAAAGAATCAACTCTTCAAACACCTCTTGTCTACTGTGACACAACATAGTTGTTATGTTTCCTAAGGTCTTGTACTCATGAAGGCCTGTCACAGCCACCATCACCTGAACTCTGTGTAGCTGCTTAAGTCTCTTGAGCATTTGCTCAAGGTCCATATGAAAACAGCCACCCAGCTGTGAACTCAGCTGTCCTAGACTGCATCACTGCCCAAGTAAAATGCAGCATGGCCTGAAATGCTCAATCCCAGTCAGGCCATAACCATAAAAGGCCAAATGGAAGAATGCAGAACCAGCTTTATTGCAAACCATCAAGATTCAATTGCACGTAGCCTAGTCTATACAGAAATTTTAATGTCTAAGTTTTACTGTGCTCCCTAAGTCCCAGTCTTTTTCTATTCCTCAAGGTTTCCCAAATGCACTATTTTTCTTTCATCTTCACCTGAGGATATGCCTTTTATTGATTTCAGAGAGAGAGAGGAAGGGAAACATTGATGTGAGAAAAATTTTGATCGGTTGCCTCCTGAACATGCTCCAATAGGAGATAGAACCGCAACCCAGGTATATGCCTAGACTGGGAATCCAACGTAAAACCTTTTAGGGCAGGATGGTACTCCAACCAACTGAGCCACCCAAACAGGGCAATGCACTAACTATTGAATTATGAGGGGAAGTCTGAACCTCGTATCCACCTATATGGGAAACAAACACTTTCTCGTCTTTGCTTCAGAGTGGTCTGGAATGGAGGGAGATAGGAAATGGTGTTTGAAAGACTAAATCCAACAAATAGGAAAGTGTGTACTCATAACAGTTGCTCATCATCTATGCAAATACTTCCACCTTGGTAGGGAGGGATAAGGACTGTACAAGAAGCCAGAAGTGATCTGGAAAGCAGAGGTATGTGGGAGAGGTGCTTCTCCCCTAAAACTTTCCTAATATGTTTATTATAGTGAGATAATGATGGGAGATGCTGAAATATGGTAAAAATTCAAATTATATGAAGAGGATCATGATGACAATAATGGTGATGACTCTGATGATAATGATATAATTACTGAATAGATTAAGAGATGGAAATCTGATAGTAGGGTAGAGAAGTTAATTGTAATCTTGAGTATACTCATAGTAACTTTCTCTTCTCCTCCACCTTAGTATAAGAGCCTGCAAAAGAACAGCAATATAATTCACCTTGGCAAGTGAAATATGTATTATATCATTGACTATTTTTTTCCCTTTGGAAGTTTTTATTGTGCTGCTAGTGATCCCAAGGCTCTTGAAAAATAGCAAATAAAACCCCCTCTCTTTAAGTGAGTTTTCCTACTAGAGGCCAAGTTCCCACAGATATGCACCTGGGATCAATTTCTCTACTCAGCATTTGACCTCTGTGAAAAAGCTAAAATACACTGTTTTGGGAGTAAGAGAGTAAACACAGCGATTTTCAAAAAGAACTAGAAATCAGGACATATGGGGATCAAAAGCCATTGGGAGGCTCTCTTTTTGTATTGAATTTGGATTCTCAACACAAGACTTGGGAGGGGAAAATGTAATAGGGGGTGTGTATGTTCTGCCAGTACCTTGAATTTCTTTCAGAACTAAGGAATTTTAACTGGGACCAGATGAGAAGAGAAGAGAAGAGAAGAGAAGAGAAGAGAAGAGAAGAGAAGAGAAGAGAAGAGAAGAGAAGAGAAGAGAAGAGAAGAGAAGAGAAGAGAAGAGAAGAGAAGGGAAGGGAAGAGAAGGGAAGGGAAGAGAAGGGAAGAGAAGGGAAGGGAAGGGAAGGGAAGGGAAGGGAAGGGAAGGGAAGGGAAGGGAAGGGAAGGGAAGGGAAGGGAAGAGGCTGCCAAAGGTCAAGATGTAGAAGAGATCAAAATGACCAGAATCTGCCACTGAAGAAGTTGCACTTCAATCTTATTTTATAATAATATCCTTTCACACCTTCACTAGATCTGTGTATAATTAAAACAACTATTTTCTCCAAACTCATTACATCTACCAAGATGCTTTCATATAGTCCATTTCAGAACTTAAGGTAGACATTTAAGCAATATCTGTATAAAGCTTAATATCTACATCAAATAACATATTACTTAAGTAAAACGAAGTATTAAACTCACGTGACCCACCACAGCATAAAAACAAAACAAAAACCCTAATTGGCCATTTGTTTCAGCTGCCTTGCAAGTTCCCTGGGATTCCAACTCCATCTCTTAAATGGAATGACCATAGGTGGTGATCTCTAAAGCCCATGTCAGAGCCTAAATTCTCTGATGTTGAACATATATGCATGACTTTCTCTAGCTCTTTCACAAAGGTTCACATCTTTTAGAAGCAAAGCATAGTGGACAGGCCCCATGACACATCATTCTTTTGGTTTTCATTATTAAGACAAGGCCATAACAAGTACTCTGCTCTGTAGGTGTCCCATGGACACCTCTCACTCCCTTTTTGTCACCTGGCCCTGCCAAGTCAACCCAATTCAACTTAACCTCTGAGTTCCTCATTCCATTGCCATAATATAGTAAACTTGAATTGTTCAGTTGAATTTAACATCCTACTGAAAGATAAATTCTTAAAAAGATACAGATGGCCAACTCATATACTTTATGTCTGTGATGATGTAATTAAATAATTTGAAGCCAACTTTATGAGGCCTACAAATATCTAAGCCAGAAAATGTTCCCAGAATTAAACCTATAGGGATAAAGTAAACTAGATCATTAATCCATAACCCAAGGATAATGTGAGGTACCTTCTCAAGAGTTACTTAAAATAAGACTGCAAGATATGTCCCCAAAGTGGTATCCCAATTCTTGCCACTCACATTTCCCCCCATGGTTAGTCTTTATTCCTTTCTCCTATTCTCAACCATATTCCTCTTAACACTTAACAAATATTTATTTTCCATTCATAGAGACTTTTTACCACTGCCAAATATATTTTTCATGCCCTTATTTTTTAAACATTATACTCACAGGAACTCTTTTGTGACTGGTTCAATGAAAATTATCTTATCTAATAAAGAGGGAATATGATAATTAATTGTCACACACTCACAAGATGGTGACACCCACAGCCAATAAAGAGGGAATATGCTAACTGACTCCCATACCCTCAAAATGGCGGCACCCACAGCCACAAGATGGTGGCATCCAGTCCCCTCAGTCCTGCCTGGGTGGCAGGCACGTGGCATGGCCAGGCCCACACCCAGACAGATCCAGCTGTTCCACATGCCTGCCTCCAGAGTCCCCCAGTCCCCTCAGCACCCTAGCCACCAAGAGCCGGTCTGAGGTGCAGATAAGCCTTGGATGGTAGCTGTCCAGCCACCCAGGACCGCCAGAGGCTCAGATAACCAGGGTCAGCCAAGGCTTGTTCTGGGGGCATCCCCTTCCCCTGATCACCGGGTCACCTCCTGCCCCTGAGGGCTTCTGGACTGTGAGAGGGAGCAGGCTGAGCTTAGGGACACCCCCCACTCCAGTGCATGAATTTTCATTCACCGGGCCTCTAGTTTATATTCTATATAACCATGTCTGTGAAAACTTAGGTCATTCATTCAGCAAATAATATTTAGTGTTTCGTATTTGTTGCTGATGTGAGAAAAACACCACAATTTATTATATCACAGATATAATAAATTTTATTATTTATTATTTGTTCTAGTTGGGCAGACATCATTTTTTCTAGTTGCGGGGGAGGATAGATTCATAAGAAATGGGCCATTTGAGTTTCTGTAGCTGCTTGTCCCTGAAATTATCTTTAACATCATTATTATGAAATAAAACACACCAACAGAAAAGTGCATAAAAAATGAATGTATCTTTTCACAGATAATTATAAAGACAAAATGCAGCAACCACAATTTTAAAATGGCTCCCAATGATTGCCAGATCCTGATAATCACATTCTTGTGACTATCCTTGAGTATGGCTTGGACCTAGGAACTTGCTCCTAATGAATATATTATGGCTGAAGTGATGGAATGAATGTCAATTATGAAATCTTCTAATCTAATAGAAGAGTAATATGCAAATTTGCCCACACTCCATTACACTTAAGCCACATCCACCAGCCAATCAGAGTGACTATATACAAATTAACCCAGCCAAGATGGTGGCCGGCAGCCACGGACCTGGAATAAGCAGGAGGCTTGTCCTAGTGATGGAGAAAGCTAAGGTTCCTGTCTGCCTAGGCTGGCTGTGGCTTCCGCTCAAGGCAACAAAGTTTCAATTATAGAAGATAAACCTCAGATATCTGCTTCCAGCTTTGGGCTCAAGGAAGCACTGGGAGCCTAGGTTGTCAGGGGCAACCTGACCTGGGCTCCAGTTAAAGCAACAAAGTTTCAACTTTTGAAGTTAAATAAATCCCAGATACCAGTTTCCAGCCAGCCTCACTGCAAACAGCCATCAGCCACTCATCCAGGCTGGCCAGGTACCCCAGCAGGAACCCCCTTCCTGCAGGGGCTGTGGCTAGTCTGCAAACAGCCATCAGCCACTCACCCAGGCTGGCTAGACACCCCAGCAGGAACCTCACCCTGATCTGGGACAAACCAGCTTTCCCTCACCCATGCACCAGGACTCTATCCTATATAATAAAAGGGTAATATGCAAATTGACCCTAACAGCAGAACCACTGAGAATAACTGGTCATTATGACACATACTGACCACCAGGGAGCAAACGCTCAATACAGGAGCTGCCCCCTGGTAGTCAGTGCGCTCCCACAGGGGGAGCTCTGCTCAGCCACAAGCCAGGCTGCTAGCTGCCAGCACAGTAGTGGTGGCGGAGCCTCTCTTGCCTCCTCAGCAGAGCTAATGATTTCTGACTTCATCTTAGGCCTGTTCCCTGCTGGCAAGTGGACATCCCCCGAGGGCCCCTAGACTGCCAAAATTATGTCTGGCTGCCAGTTTAGGCCTGATTGCCCAGGGAGTGGGCTATGCCAGCAGGTGGACATCTCCCGAGGGGTCCCAGATTGTTAGAGGGCACAGGCCATGCTGAGGGACATCCCTGAGTGCACAAATTTTTGTGCACCGGGCCTCTAGTTAAGTTATAAATGACTATGACTTTCATCTTTTTTTTCAATCTTTATTGTTGAAAATATTACCTAGGTCCTCCTTTTTCCTCTTCTAGCCCACTCCCATCCCCAGCCCTTCCCAAGACCCTCAGCACCCCATTTTTTGTGTCCACAGATTATATATACATGCATACAAGTTCTTTGGTTGATCTCTTCCCACCCACCTACCACTGCCTTCTCTCTGAGGCTCAACAGTCTATTCATGCTTCTATATCGCTGACCTCCATTTTACTGGTAGTCTCTCTCTGGATCTTTTTCCATGCTTGCTTTGATGGACAGAGCCATCTGAGAGTGGCATCTGGCCAATACCACCAAGGATCTGAATCTTCTTAATAATCACTAAATAAACCTGGAAGAGAAGCTTGCCCCAACCTTGAAATGAATGCAACCTTAGCCAACACCTTGATTTCAGCTTGTGAGAGAACCTGAAGCTAAGGACTGAACTTCTAACACATGCAATCTGTGATATAATAAATTGTGGTGTTTTAACTCTCTATTTTCAAATAATTTAGTATGGAGCAATAGGTAATAAATACACCTAGTAAACACAGCAAGTCAAGAAATAGAACATTGGTAGCAACCCCAAAAGCTTCATTTTTGTCCCTTTCCAATTACAGTTTCCTCTATCCCCACCAAAGATATTACAATTTTTGCTTATAATTACTTTCTTGCTGTTCTTTATGTCTTACTATCCATTTATGAATGCATCCCTAAGTGACATGGTTGAGCTGAGTTTTGAAACTTCAGATGAATGCTATATTACTGCATTATTTTATTTTATTTATTTATTTTTTACTGTATTTTATTAAATCTTATTTCTTCCAGTGTACATTACATTTGCAAGACAAATTCAAGTTGTGTGTGACTGAGATATATTTATTTTCATTGCTTTACAATATAGTTCTGTGTGAATAAAATATAACTTTTTACCCATCCCACTGTTACTGAGCACTTGGGGTGTTCTCAAGTTGGGGCTACTACAACAATGACACTATTAAGATCAATGTCCTGTATATGGACTTGGAAGCACCTGTGCATACTCCTAGTTATTTATGAAATAGCCGGGTTATAGAACTTACTCATCTCACTGGTGTTATAAATGCCATAAGACTTTCTATTGTTTTTGAAGGGTTAGGACCAATGCCATAGTGAATTTAGAGGGACCAAGGAGATAAAGAGGAGGAGGAGAACAGTGGAGCTATTCATTTATATTTCTGGTCATGAAAGTCTGTATAGATTTTAAAAATCTTATTTATGTTGTTTTACTTTTGTGACTTTTTAAAAAAGTGTCCACTATTATTAGGCCTTAAGATTATAGCAGTTTCTCCTATAGCTGGGCCACTGTCATGCACTGAGGAATTCCAGTATGTTGGAGATTACTGAACTTTTTATTAATATGGTCTCTTGGGATTCAAACTGCTTTGGCCCAAGACACAAACAGACTTTCTCTAATCTTTGTATATTCTACCTACTCTAAGCTTTTTACAGGCTTCAGGGTTTAAGATCTGTCTAGAATCCGGCAAGACTGCCTTATCTGTGTTTGTTCATCTATAATTTCTTTAAATGTAATAAAATAGAAATTTTGAGGTACTATAAAAGAGAACTACCAAAAAGTTTTAGATGTCTTCTTATTTCCTATCAAATATGACCAAATATTACTTTCCTTTCTGCTCATTGACAGTAGATGGAAATATGTGGTCTAAGCAATCCGGATCTCTACACTGACCCAAGAAAGGAAGGTGTGGCAAGAGATTTCAATGTGTGTGAAAGACAGTCTGTGGCTCCAGGAAAACTGAGAGTTTGGCTTCACTCTGTTTTCCTACCTTTCCCATGGCAGAAGCTGACTCTATTCACAGCTTCCTCCAGAGCTTAATCCCATTAGACTTCTGGCAGGTGAATCTCAATAAAGTTTAGACAAAAGGACCTTGTCTGCCAGCTCAAATAGGGTAAGGAAAAGACACTTTAACAAAAAGATCCAAAATTATAAAAATTATAGTGGCTTAATATATATATATATATATATATATATATATATATATATATATATATATATTTATTTATTTATTTATTCAAACGAAGATGAGGAGTCATAGTTGGCAAGGGTGGCTCTGCTTCTGATGGTCATTCAAATACATGGAGTCATTCCTTCACATTGCTTCATTATTCCAGACCGTTGTCCATTTGGCACGTCCACGCTTTAGCTCACAGGAACTAGAAAGAAAAAAATCAAATGCAACAATTTCCTTTGAGCAAGTAAAGCTGAAGTTGGAGCATATGTAGTTGTAAGATTTCCATGTTTTACTTAAAGGAGTAAACTACTGAACTTTTAATGAAGTTATATTAATTCTACACTCTCTTCCAGAAAACAGAAGAGGAACATTTCCCAAATCATTTTGTGAAACTTGCATGATTCTATTACCCCAAATAGACAAGTACAAGAAAACTCTAGAGCAATATCCCTCATGAATATAAACACAATAAACCCCAAACCTCAACAAAACATTAGCAAATCGAAATCCAGCATTGTGTTTAAAAAAAGGATCACATCACAGCCACGCGGGATTTGTCTAGGGAAGGCAAGTCTGGTTCAACATTTAAAAATAAGTCAATGTAATCTACTAGGAAAAACTGTATTAACATCTCAATAGATGCAGAAAAATTTTGATGAAATTCAGCATCCTTTTATGATAAAAACTCAGCAAACTAAAAGTAGAAGAAAATAAAATGCATTTGCAAAAACAAAAACAGCTAGCATTTACTTAATGGTGAGAGACTGAATAATTTCAACCTAAGATCTGGAAAAAGGCATTGATGTGCTCTCTCACCATTGCTATTCAACACAATATTGTAAGCCCTAGCAAACACAGTAAGATAACAAGAAGAAATTAAAGGCACACAGATCAGAAAGAAAGAGGACCTGAATAGACACTTCTCCAAAGAGGACATACAGATAGCCATTAGACATATAAAAAGATGCTCAATGTTACTAGTCACCAGAGAAATGCAAATTAAGATGTCAAAATATTGTCTCACACCTTTCAGAATGGCCCTAGCTGATTTGGCTAGATGGATAGAGCATCAGCTTGTGGACTGAAGGGTCCCAGGTTCAATTCTCTCTCTCATCATTGAAGTTTCTATCTCTCTTTCCCTCTTCCTTCCTCTCTGAAACCAATTATGTATTATATATATATATATATATATATATATATATATATATATATATATTATAATAAAAGAGTAATATACAAATTGACCCTCACTGTCATACCTAAGCCATACCAACAGCCAATCAGAGTGGCTTTATGCAAATTAACCCAGCCACAGAGCTAGAGCAAACAGGAGGCTACCGTGGCACCAGCGATGGAGGAAACTGCCTGCCTAAGCCGGCTGGGCCTCTGCTCAAGGCAACAATGTTTCAATTATAGAAGATAAATAAACCCCAGAAATCTGATTCCAGCCAGTCTCGCTGGGACCTTAGGTCAATGGGAGCTGTGGGCAGCCTGAAAACGGCCCTCAGACCCTCACCCAGGCTGGCCACACCCGCATGGGATGAGGGTTCCCACTGGGGGGCTTGGTCAGCCTGCAAACAGCCATCAGCCCCTCACCCAGGCTGGCCAGGCATGCCAACAGGTGGGCATCCCCAGGGGGGTCCCAGACTATGAGAGGGCACAGGCTGGGCTGAGGGACACCCCCCCCCCAGGAGTGCACAAATTTTTGTGCACTGGGCCCCTAGTATATATATATTAAAAGCTTTATAAAATAGACAACAAGTGTTGGCGAGGATGCAGAGAAAAGGGAATACTTATACACTGTTGGTGAGAATGCAGGTTGGTGCAGTCACTATGGAAAGCAGTATGGAGTTATCTCAAAAAATTAAAATTGGAACTGCCTTATGACCCAGTGACTTCACTAGAAATATATCTGAAGAACCCTGAAATACTAATTCAAAAGAATATATGCACTCCGATGTTCATTGCAGAGCAAGATTTGGAAGCAGCCCAAGTACCCATCAGTAAATGAGCAGATAAAAAGCTGTGATACATTTACATGTACCACATGTAAATAGAATACTACATTTCCATAAAAAAGAAGGAAATCTTTCCTTTTACAATAGCATGGATGGACCTAGAAAGAATTATGCTAAGAAAGAATTAGAAAGAAAGAAATAAGCTAGTCTGAGAAAGACATGTACTATACAATTTTACTTATATGTGGATGTGGAATCTAATGAGAGAAAAAAGAACTAACAAGTGAAATAGAAACAGGTTCATAGATATAGAGAACAGACTGACAGCTATCAGAGGGGAGGAAGGTTGGAGGGATTAACCAAACAATCACAAAAACCTCTTAGACACAGACATTATGTTGATTACCAGAAGGAAAGGTGGGTGGGAGAGGTAGAATATGGCAAAGGAGGAATAAATGGTGATGGCAGGAGATTTGATTTGGGATGGTGACTATACAGTGCAATCAATACACAGATGATATATTATAGAATTGTATACCTGAAACCTATATAATTTTATTAACCAATGTCACCCCAATAAATTAAATTAAAACTATCTTTATTTAAAGATAAATTGGTTGTTCATGTAAAAAACACAAAATATTCCACAAAATAGTTCCTTAATCAAATAACTTAGTTTAACAAGATTGCAGGATACCAAGTCAATATACAAAAGTTTACCATATTTCTGTATTTCAGAAATAAACAAGTGGAAGTTGAAAGAAAATTAAACACAACATTCAAAATAGCACTCCAAACAATGAAGCTTATGTATCAGTTAACAAAATATGTTTAGGATCTTTGTGCTGAAAACTACCAAGCACTAATAAAAGAAATCCCAAAGAAGTTCTTAAAAGGAAAGATCATGTTCAAAGACTTGACAAGTCCATTTTATTAAGATGCCAATGGCTTCTTTTTCGTGCAGAGATCCATGCAATCTCAATCTAAACCCACAAATTTTTTTGTAGATACTAACAAACTGACATCAGAATTTGTATTGAAGTCCAAGGAACTCAAATGTCAAAAACAATGTATAAGATCATAATATCCTATTTCAAGCCTTACTATAAAGCTAATAGTCGGTTTTGTGAAAGAAAATACAAACATATCCATGGGATAAAATAACATCTAGATGAACTATAGACATTATAGTCAATTAATTTTTGACCCAAGTGCAGAGGCAATAGTGTTTTCAACAAATGCTACTAGAACTGTTGGACATCCATTTTCAAAATAAGAATTTCAACCTATGCCTCACTTATTTCACAAAAATAAATTAAAAAATCTATTAGAATCTTAAATATAAAGTCTTAAAATTATAAATATTTTAAAAGAAATAAAGGAAGAAAATCTTTGTGACCTTGGTTTAGTAAAAAAAAATCTTATATTTGACACTGAAAACATAATCTGTAAACAGAAGAACTGACAAATGGATTTCATCAAAATTCAAAACTTATGCTCTGTGAGAAACATTGTTCAAAAAATTGTATTTAAGTCACAGACTAGGAGGAAATATTTGAAAATTACACATCTGAAGAAAGAATTATATCAAGTATTTAAGGGTCAGAAGAGAGTGTAACCACTAAAGGGCAACATGAGGGAGTTTTTTAGGGTAATGGAACTGGTCTTCATCTTTTTAAAAATATGTTTTTATTGATTTTAGAGAGAGAGGGAGAGGGATAGAGAAATATAAACATTGATGAGAAACATTGACCAGCTACCTCCACATGCCCCTACTGGGAATTGAGCCCACAACCCAGGCATCTGCCCTGAGTGGGAATCCAAATAGTGACCTCTTGGCTCATGGGTTGATGCTCAACCACTGAGCCACACTGGCCAGGCCTTCATCTTGATTAGTTGTTAAAACTCATAGACTGTGCATCAAAAAGAGTGAATTTTTGTTTGTGTGAATTAACAAATGAAAGAAGAAAAGATTATGTGAGTCAACAATGTTTTTAACTACTGGTATGGCCATATGGATATGTACCAGTGGAATAACAATTCTAAATAAGACAAATACCCATGAGAAAAAAATTTTAATAGCCAAATAAACCATGTTTTCAGGACTCTTATCCAGTTGGGGAAGTTCTCGATTTTTTTTTTTTTTTTTTTTTTGCTGGCTTCTCTTGTCTCTTTAGGGCTATGGCATTGCCAGGAGAAATTTAGGAAATGAACTGAGTCCGTCTCCAAAGGAAGACAAAGGAATACCTTAAGACACATCATATGGGTGGTAACTCCCTAAGTAGAGCCAATGGGGTTGGAAAACCAAGGTTAAAATTTCTAAAGGGTTCACAGAGCCTATATTGTCTGAAAAATAAACATCTCTCGTCCCAGACACCCAGAGATGGATGGCATGGCCGTTTACTTTTTAGAGAGAGAAAATGGGAGCTGCTGAGGAGAAAAGGAACCTTATCTATCTTTTAATATTCCATCCCTGCCTTTTACACTTGCCCCTCACAGACCAGAACCTCTGGGAAAATTTGCTCTCAGTAGGCTGACCTAATAGCCTTGAGTGTGAAGGTAGCTTTTGCCAATGTAGAGGATGAATTCTGAAGCAGCACAATGGCATTGGCTTTTAGAGACTTAATGTTTCCTCATCAGGAAACCTGTATTTAGGAAAAACTGTCACAAACTATCCTAGTTTTATGTCACTCTCTCATCTCTCCACACGGGCTTTCTGTCTGACACGGCACCCTTCTCTCCTCAATCCTCCCTGAAAGCCATCCACTTTGGAAATCTGTTCTTGTGCACATCAGCGCTCATTTAAATCAATCTATTACCTGTCCCAAAGGTACACGCATACTTAAGACTTATCTAATGAGCAATGGCAGATATATGACACCTGTTAAACATCTAAGACGATGAGAGAAGTTTAAGAAGTTTGGAAATGCATGTGCAGATGCATGTGTATGTGTGCCTTGGGGCTGGGGTGGAGGGAGGGGGGAGGAGCAAGGCTTATAGACAGCTCCACGTGGACAGTTTGCTTACCATTGAGGACAGCCTCATTGGTTCACACTCTTAAATACTCCTTATTCAACTAGCAGAAAGTTTCAAACATCACAGAATTCCCCAGCCATGCAATAGCTGCTTGCGAAGTAATTTGCCAGATGTCTATGAAAGTTAACTCACTCTAGGTCCCCATGCAATCAGGCCCCTAGTTAGCAACTTCACAGCAATTAAAATCTCAGTCTTAGTTGTTTGATGCAATATTCATTATCCAGAAGTGGTCCCTGCATGCCATTAGAGAGGAGAACTATGAGCACCCTGTGCCAGGGTGATAATGGACTCAAACCTTATCTCCAGTTGCACAGCGTCCAGATGGGAGAAATGGTTTCCCATCGTAAGTGTGCCATTAATATATGTTTACAGCCCTTAGTGGTCAGATGTTCTACTTGTTAAAAAGAAACAGGTTAGAAAACACTCGGCAAATGAGTAAGTGCTAGAGATGTGATTCTTTAGAACTATGAAGAACAGGGTTAGGCTTCTGGAACATATTAGAGCCTGTTCTGCCCCATCTCCTTCCAAGGAGTGAAATAAATAAGGCGAAACGGTTACCATCTGGGAAGGAAATTACTAGGAAGACATACGACAAGGATGGGTGTAAGAAGGGACTGCCTATTTTAATTACGTACACAAATGACTTTGTACTGAGAACAAGATTTGCAGAATACATTAAACAGTGGGGGAAGCAAGCAGAGTAAACAATAAGGTACCCCCATGCCAGGCAGCCACCAAGAATTTGCATTGGTATGTGTTATATGCAGTCTTAAAAGATGGAAAATGCAGATAAATGTGAATAAATGTCAAACAACATGCCCTGGAGCCAAGAAATATGCAAAGTGAATGTGAGATTAGGGGAATGGTGCTGGTAGCATACTGATGAAGAGGGAAGCAAACACAGGCTTGTCACGCCCAAAACAAGCTTCTAGGAAAGGCAGGTATGTTTCTGTGCACATTTGAATGGGAGGAAAAGTCTACTGCACCGTGTACGCAAACAACCACCCAACGCCTTCAGAGCATAAAGGCACTGGCTTCTCCATCGGCTTCATCTATGATCTGAGGCATCATTAGCTGGTATGGAGGGGAGCATGACGTTAAAGGACTGGTTTTACTTCGTTCCGTCCCTGTCACTGTCAATTGTGGTCATATTCTCATGTCTCTGGGCCTCAGTTCTCTCAACTGTAAAACGGTAAGCTGAGGGATGCCTGTCACATTTATTAAAAGACCTCTTAGCAAGCCTTGATAACAAATGATCACAGGGAACCGTGTGGTGGTGGCCCCAACACATGCTGGTGCTCCGGCATCTTGGGAACTTAACGCATAGAAGGAATATTTGTTACAATTTGAATGAGCGTTCAAACCCTTGTGACACGTTGAATTTCATGATTCAGTTCATGTCTTGTTGAAATTCATTTGTACAAATATTTTTTACAGTTTCACCCCCTAGTCAGTTTAGCTCAGCTCGGTGGATAGAGTAGTGTTTGCCTGTGGACCAGAGTCTCAGGTTCGATTCTGGTCAAGGGCATGTACCTCAGTTTCATGCCCCTCCAAGGCCCAAGCCCTGATCAGGATGCATGCAGGAGGCAACCAATTGATGTATTTCTCTCACATTTATATTTCTCTGTCTTTCCCTCTCTCTTCCACTCTCTCTAAAAATCAATGGAATAATATCCTCTGGTGAGAATTAAAAAAATAATAACAAAGAGTCTTTTTAAAAATATATATTTTATTGATTTTTTTGCAGAGAGGAAGAGAGAGGGATAGAGAGTTAGAAACATTGATGAGAGAAAAACATCGATCAGCTGCCTCCTGCACACTCCTCACCAGGGATGTGCCCACAACCAAGGTACATGCCCTTGACTGGAATCAAACTCGGGACCCCTCAGTCTGCAGGCCGGTGCTCTATCCACTGAGCCAAACCAGCCAGGGCACAAAGAGTCTTTACATTTCAAATACAGACAGGCCCCGACTTACAATGGTTTGACTTACAATTTTTCTACTTTGGTGCAAAACGTTACACACTCAGTAGAAAGCGTATTTTGAATTGGGTTTTTTTCTTGAGCTAGGATATGTGGTTGTTACTTTCTCATGGTGCTGGGCAGTGATGGAGTACAGCTCACCATAGCTCCCAGTCAGCCATGTTATCATGAGGGTAAACAAATGATACACTACAGTTTAGTAGTAAATACATTTTCGACATAAGATATTTTCAAGTTACAATGGGTTTGTCAGAATATAACCCCATCCTAAGTCAAGAAGCATCTGTATATATGTTGACATTGAAATCTAGAAGTCAAGGAAATATCTGATTTATTCAAAAGCAAAAATTTGATTTTAATTGTAGAGTCTTTCTTGCCAAAATGTCTCCGAGTTCAGAATCATTAAAAAGCCATTTGTTGAGACTATCTGCTTGGAAAGAAAGATGCATTTGCTGAAGAAAAAAAAATGGCAGCAGAATGAGTGGAAGCTACACTGATACTTTCCCAGGACCAAACTGGAAATGCAAGTAAAATTCATAAAAACCACCCTGAGAAAGATGCTTTGCTGTCATTTTCTAAGGCATTTATACATCATTTCAATCTTCATAACAGTTCTTTGAGTTAAGAATTGTTAACACACCACTCATTTTATAGATGACAAAACCAAGACCCAAAGAAGTAAAATGACTTGTCTATAAGGTCAAATGGCCATTTATTAATTATGCAAATATTTTAGATTAAAAAAACACACAGTAAGAATAAGAAGTCTTTAATACAACTTACATGGACAGATACATCCCTTAAGGTAGTTGCTAAGAACCTATAAACTAGATTCAGATACTCTATGTGGATCCAGATTTTCCCAATTACTAGTTGGGTAACGTTAGGCAAATTACTTAAGTTTTGTATTGTTTAATTTCCAGGTCTATAAAATGGCAATAATCATAATATCTACTTCATAGTATTGTAACTATGAAGTGAGATCACACATTTAAAGTAATTGGCAGGTAGAAAGTACTCAATGAATCCAAGACATGAAGTATAAAAAACAATATCTGAAAAATAAATTAAGACAGGCATAAAATACACATTTTAACATATAAAATTTAGTGTGCAAAAATAAATATTTTTATAGAACTTTCATAATATAATATAAAGATGAAAAAACCGAGCAAGATATATAACTCTACATCCAATATTATTTTGTTTATAAACAATATAAATATTTTATGAAAACATTAGAAAGATAATGCTGAAGTATTTGCAATTCATTCCCCTTATGGAGAAATTATTGATGATATATTGATGTACATTAATTGCCTTACCAGAAAAGATGAGCCTTCCAGTACAACACTCATTTACTTAACCAATGGAAATATGGCAAATCACCTCAAGTTCATTTGCCTCACACCTCAACAGCGGGAATAAGATGGCCAGCCTGGACATTTTGAAGGCTGGTGTGTGCGTCATCAGTAAATTCTGCAAAGAGGTCAGTATGACAAGAAAACCAAGCTCGAGGACGCTCTTCATTAGCTGTGTCTTATCAGTATTTCTGTTATCACTGGCTACATAAAAACAAGAAATCGAGACTTGCAAACTGAAACACAGCACATTGTAGGACTTCTTCAATATGATGAAAAGAATACAGGTCCAGGGAAGTTATGTGACTAGATGAGGTCTGGCAGCTGGCTATAGGTATAGCCTGGTCAAAGTTCAAGTCTTGTGATTTGCAAGTCCCTGAATTTCCCCTAGCATCCTAATGTCCAAATGGAAATATGTTGACGTACAGAGCCAAAATTGTCTTATGAATAATATACATATTACATATTAATATGTCAAAATATATTAATGAGGGGAAAGACATAGGTAATAGTATACTTTTCAAAAACAATGCATTCAAATCCAAATGGGTTTTCCACAAATCAGCATAGTGGATTTGTCTTTCTGTGTAAATTAAAACAATATTTGAAACAAAAAAATTAACTAAATGGTGGTTTATTCAAAAGAGGAGATAAGGAAGACTAAAGAGACATATGAAAACATGTTCAAAGTCACTAATCATCCGAGAGATGCAAGTCAAAACAACAATGAGGTACCATCTCACATCTGTCAGAATGGCCATCATCAACAAATCAACAAAAGACAAGTGCTGGAGAGGATGTGGAGAAAAAGGAACCCTCCTGCACTGCTGGTGGGAATGCAGACTGGTGCAGCCACTGTGGAGTACAGTATGGAGTTTCTTCAAAAAGTTAAAAATGGAACTCCCATTTGACCCAGTGATCCCACTTCTAGGAATATATCCCAAGAAGCCAGAAACACCGATCAGAAAGGATATATGCACCCCTATGTTAATAGCAGCACAATTTACAATAGCTAAGATTTGGAATCAGCCTAAATGCCTATCAGCAGATGAATAGATTAAAAAACTGTAGTACATCTACATGATGGAATAATATGCTGCAGTAAAAAAAAAGGAATTCTTACCATTTGCAATAGCATGGATGGAACTGGAGAGCATTATACTAAGCAAAATAAGCCAGTCAGAGAAAGATAAATATTACATGACATAACTCATTTGTGGAATATAATGAACAACATAAACTGATGAACAAAAACAGATCCAGAGACAGAGAATTGATCAGAACATCAAACCTCAGAGGGAAGTTAGGAGAGGGTGGGGGTAAAGGGGAGATATCAACCAAAGAACTTGTACGCATGCATATAGGCCTAACCAATGGACACAGACACCAGGGGGGTGAGGGCATGAGTCGGGGTGGGAGGTGGCGAGGGGTAATGGGGGGATAAGGACACATATGTAATACCTTAATCAATAAAGACAATTTTTTAAAAAGATAGAAAAAAATTAACAGAAACAGCCAAATCCCTTATAATGCAATTTTTGCCCAGATAATAACTGCATTCTTATTCTTAATAGTCTTCAATATCCGTAGTGCTATTCAGTCACCAGGAAATAGTAATGGAAAGAATATAAACATTATTTCATACAACAATTATAATTTTCTGAAAGGCAAAGTAATATGACTTGCATAACCTTGAAGATTTCATTTAATTACAAAGGCAAGAAACCAAATTCCCTTTCATGAACTCTTCAAATAATGAAAGATAGGCTCAGAGGAAGACAGACCAGCCAATGTGGGCAGAATAATTAAGATTTGGGGCTATAAAGAGCTGGGATGGAAGCTGGACTTCTAGAGGCAGAGGACTAATAGAGTGATTGTGAAGAAAACAGGGACAGTGCTCTGAACGGGAGAGGAAAAGGACTGCAACCCAGTGGTCTGCCGGGTAGATTTGACAGGCAGAGACCATCCCCGCCCCCAGCACAGACTGCTGTGCCGCTGAGAGGAAAGGCGCACCTTGCTTTTTAGGAGCAACTCCAGTTCTGAACATTGAACAGCAATTAAGAATTTATTGCTTCTAGGAAAGTCACTTTGGCACCTTACTTGTCTTCCCAAGAAGAGCCTATCTTCCCAGCTTCCAAATTGTCTACCCTAGGCTGCTGTTCAACCTTAAAAACAGAGATCTGAGCATTGAGAGTCACATCTATCACAATGAAAGTGAGCAGGTCCTGTTCCACCTGAGTAACAAGCTGTGTAAGCACAGGTGATGTGGCCACCAGGCAACTGACCTCTACAGCGGAGAACACGAACATCTTAGGGGATGAAGGACATACCGTGGGAGGTGACAAGGAATAATAACTGCAAGCTATCCAGGTTTTATAACAGGGCAGCATAAGCAAAAGTTGAAAGAAATAGACCTGAGAAAGTATTAGACACATTTAAAAAAAAAATCCCTGTAATTACCTTTCATGCAAAATTGTTAGAGGCAAAAACCGGGACCATTTACAAAACAATTAGATGCTATCCTGGGGAAAACATAACATCAAATAGATTACAGTCAATTGTTCAAAGCCTCTCCGTGTGCCCTGTAGCTCCTGTGCTGGAAATGCGCAGTTGAAGAGTTGACCTACCAGGGCTCTCTGATGAGGTTCCGTAAGCCAAGGAGCTGATGGCAGAGGGGAGCTTCATTACTGGCTGGTAGCAGCCCAACTCCGCTGCTGATGGCAGACCTGAAGTGCCCCACACAAAATTGGACAGTGTTTCCCTATCTGAATCCCGGCATCATTGCCAGGCATTGCCAAGTGACAAACAGAGGGCAAATTCAGCATTACACAGAAATCCCAAGGACATGGAAGTCACTTGAGGAGAATTGATTCTAAAATATAAAGGATGAGGGGATGGAAAGGAGAGACATGAACAGCAGAGACTTTTCCTCTGCAGAACCCTGTAATCACCCATTCTGTTTCCTTAGAGCATCTGAAGCCTCCCATCCCATAGTTTTCTCACATTTGAGCCATTAATTAAAATCAGGGCCTAGTCTCAGAATGCTTTGCTTTGGCTCACGGGGACTTTTCGGTGAGATACTTCAGGCAGGAATGCCACACTTCTCACAAGGGTACTGTGCTTGGTATCTTAGTCCCTAGAGTATGTGTTGGCATCATTCCTTCTGCATCTGCCCCTATTTCCAAAGTCTCCAGTTTCCCTGAATTGCAGTTTCCTCCTCTCTGCTTTACCTTTTACTAATCTGCTGAGTCAGCATGTGCTACTGTTTTCCAAGAAACAGAATACGTGCATTCCATGTACATTTGTTCTCAATATGAAGACCAAGTGGGAATGTTGGCTGGTAACCATTTAAGGTTATTACCAGCTCCACCTTTGCAGGCACGTCCATTTGAATCACAATGGCTAGTACAAATGGAAAATAAAGAATCTGAAAAGCAAAATAAATGAACAAACAAAACAAAACTCTTAGGTAATAGAGAACATTTTGATGGTGCCAGAAGGAGGGGGGTCAGGGGATATTTGAAAAAGGTGAAAGGATTAAGATGTACAAATTGCCAGTTATAAAAACAGTCACAGGAATGTAGAGTACAGCATAAGGAATATAATCAATAATATTGTGATGGCTATGTACGGTGCCATATGGACCCTAGACTTATTGGGGTTAACGCAGTCAAATATCATAAATGTCTAATGTTGTACGCCTGAAGCTAAAATACTATTGTATGCCAACTGTAACTGAAAAATAAAAATATGTGTATATTAAATAAAAAATGTAGTAGCAGAATGCAGTTGTTCATTTTAGGTTGTGTTTGGAAAAATCAGAGTGTAAGGGGGTATTCAATAGTTTTGTCAGCACAAGTACTATTAGTAGCTTCAGCAAGCCACACTTACTCAATAACTAAGACAAACCATCAGACTACTTCTACTTGGATTTGAATCCCAGCTCTCTTTATCAGCTGTGACATTCAGCAACTTATTTAATTTCCTCAAGTCCAAATTTTTCACCTCTAAAATAGCCATAATAATGGTATATTGTAACCAGGGTTAAATGAGATAATCTGAGATTAGCTCAATGTAAAGCACATTGTAAAGAGCTCAACAAATGTTAACTCTGTTAGGAAAGTGAGAAAATGCACAGAATTAAAGTTCATTTTTCCTAAGGGCTAGCCTAGAAAATTAGTGAAAGCTTGATACACTTAAACTTCTAGAGCAGAGAGTCTCAAACTTTGACATGCATCAGAACTGTCTGGAGGGTTTGTTAAAAGTCCAGCTGCTGGAACTCAGACGCAAAGAATCAGATTCAGTACACGGCGGTGGAGCCTGAGAATTTGCAATTCTAACAAATTCCCAGATGATGCTGATGATGCTGGTCTGGGGACTTCAAGTTGAGACATGCTACTATAGCAAAAGAAAACTAACTATTGGGCACCCACCCTATGTCAGCTTCTCTACACACCTATGACATTCAGTTCACTGAAAAGCACTAATCTTGCTCTCCAAATACAAAAGTCATTTTTCTAAGTCAGTCAGAAATATTGCCATCCAGTCGTAGAGTTTGGCTAGTATTAAGATGGTCTCCTGGGCAAGAAAATTATTTGCACTTACATACATATGATTTGAATCAATCTTGGTCAATCACTATACTTAATAAACAGATTTTTTTTCTCTATTAGTATGCTTTGGAGGTTGAATGATATACCCACTAAAATTTATATGCCAAAGGATTTGTCATACCTAAATGAAAAAGAAATACAGGGGAGGGAAATAATTAATAGGTCAGGAAATCAAGTTTATAATAAAAATATTATTTTTCTACATTCTTTCTTTAGCATTACTCCAAATTTAGTTATCGGTAACAGTCATTAGTTTCTAGTAAAATTTAATGAGAATTTTATAATCTATATTAACTAATCTCTATCTGATCATTACCAGAACTTTAAAAAATACAAACTGTGTAATAAAATAACACCACAAAATAAACTGTGAGTTTAAATCTCTATTTAAGGTTTTTTTTATGAGCACTTGGTGGCATGTTATTAAAGAAAAAATAAAGTAAAAAAATGAAAAAAAAAGTTTGTTTTAAAATGGAAATGGGATAAAGGTTCTTTTAAACCTTTAAAACTCCATGTTCAAGTTGAAAAATGAGGACATTTCTATTCACTTTCATTTCAAATATTATTCAGAGTATAATTTTTGAAGTCAGTCAAGTCAATAAATGCCACACAAAAGCCTTGTATGAACTGGATGACCTCATTAATGTCAGCTTCATAGTTTAATAACATTCTATCATATTGAATGTCAAGGTGTAAAACACAAATTAAACATGGCAATAGGAGTGCGCAATTCCACTTTGTCCTGTTAGAATGTATTTCTTGACCATAGTCAATTTGACCTTCCTAGCAATGACCCAGTGAAACAAATTTTAAAATAAATATGTAACATTCCTTATTTGGTTAATGCTAATACCTTCCACTTTCAAAGCAGTGAGTGTGACTTCTAGAGCAAAGCTTCTTACAAAATGCTTTAGCTTTACCATGACTCAAACAACAAATCGATTGTATGTTCCTATTAACTCTTGGTACCTGAGTCTATTGGCTTTTGCCAATCTTCTTAAATTTTTAACTAAGCATGAACATACCCAAAGAACTGCAATCTCACAAATAAAATGCAATGCATGGCTTAAGAGGAAAGCATTTCATCTCTATTTTGCTTCATTTTAAACAAATTTATTTGACTATTTGAAATATTTTTAAAAACATAAATGAGATTTTGAGAGTGATTTTTGTTGGTAGAAATTTGAATTATTTTTTCTTAACCAAATCACAAATCAGAGCTTTATTTTGCCTTTAAACATTGAATACTAAGTATCTATACTGTAAGCCAAAGTTTAATTTTCATGACATTCACTGATTAGCCAGATTATCCCATTTAGCATTTTAGACAGGAACATTTCCTAAAAGCTGAGACTGCTGAGATGATAATGAACAAAATGATGTGATGATGACGATTTGTTGATAGCATGAAGAATTCTAGGTGCAATTGATGACACTGGTCATCAACGATTATGGGAGTCAGGCTCTCTACAGACGTAGCTATTCTCCATACTGTGTAATTATTGAACTCCAATCACCTTATTCTTAAATATTAATTGAGATCCTTCTACCTGGCAGGTATTGTACTGGAGATACATGAAAAAAAGAAAAACGAAAAACATTGCCCACCACATCCTTATCCCCCACAGTTTACAGCCCCCATCTAGAAGGTTTGTAATCTCCTGAAAAAGAAAAGTTATTTGCACAGTCTGTTCATCTCCTTTGTTGTTTGACTTTGGCTGGCACCCTGAACTTCAGCACATGCTCCCTCCTATTCCAGGACATGTGCTCTTTCCTCTCATTTGGAAAATGTTCTCTGCCTTTACCATGATTCTTCAGGTGGTAGAATAAACACTGCTTTGTCAGGGAAGCCGTCCCTAACTCCCTGCTATATGTCCACAAAGCTCTAAAAATTTTCCTGTATAGAGTGTAACACAGCTGATAACCGTATATTAGTAAAAATATTTTCTACTTGTAAACATCACATGCTCTTGATCACTTACCATGCACCGTGTACTATGTTGGGAATAAAACAGGAAACAAGATAGAATCCACATTCTCATGGAACTATATGCTAGGATTGGGGAGACACATTCATCAAACAAAGATCATAATAAATATTATGAGAGAGATGAGCAAGGTTTTGTAACTGAGAAAAGCCTGTTTGGCATAATGGAGTCAGGGCAGCTAACGCATCAGGGATGAGATGGTATCAACAGAAACAGTATTCCAGGCACAGGAAAAGGCCAGAGAAAAGGCATTAAAACTGGAAGCACTTCCGCTGGTCAAAAATCTGAAAGAGGGTCAAGGAAAATGGTGGTGGTGTAGATGGAGGTGTTCCGTGCCTTGTCACGGAGCAGATAGGGTGAGCAGCTGAAACGAGTAGCATCCAGCCCGAATTGGCAGAGGAGATTCAGCTGGGAGACAGTTTGCAGCTGGGGGACTCTTGGAGACTGCCGGATGGGGCTCCCCTAACCGGGAAGCCTTCACTGCTGCTGAAACCTCTCCCAGAGCAGCCGGGTCTGATGCGGAGACCGCGCCATCTTGAAGGAGAGAGTGGCTGTTATTCGAAACCTATACATCCAGGGACCCTACAACCGCGGCACCCGGGGACCAGCTACGAACCCAGGAACACCAGATCTCGCAAATACATGCACTCAGATGAGCCCTGAGCCTCCTCAGGGAAAAGTCAGAGTTCGCCTAAAGGTGTGGTTTGCAATCAGGGTGGGAGAGAGGAATGTGCACACGCAGGGGAAGTCTGCACCCCACAAAGTTCGCGGCCATTGGGGCCAGAGCGATCTGCGAGTGGGAAGGGGACCCGCAGGGCTGCTGACAGAAGGAAACTCTAAAAAAATCAGCCCATAGCTGGACTGGGTGAGAAAAGGCAGTCTCGGATTTTGCCAGTGTGTCGGCTGCTTAGTGCCAGGGGTGAAAGGATGTGCAGAAGAGACGTTGGGAGAATTGCGTGCATAGCTGAACCCTGGAGGTTGTGAGCTCGCACAGTTAGTTACTTGGGCTTCTTTTTTTTTTTCCTCATTAAATTCTTGCTCTTGATTATTAAACCCAATACATAGGATCGCTCAGTTGGGGTCACTCACAGAGACTGCAGGGGAAAGTTGTTTTTGTGGAACCTGGGAAACAGAGCGGGGAGTAACCAACCAAGAAACCATGTCTGGGGCAGTCCATTCTCCCAAACCAGTATTAAGTGCGATAGAAAAAAAAAGACCTAAACACTGGCTAGAGAGGATTTACAGCCCGGAGGTCAATCCAGAAACACTGCCACTCAGAGGCTGAACACAAACTGACTCTTCCGTAAATACAAATAAAGGTAGTCTGGGAAACAAAGAAATACTGCCTGCTTTAAAATCAGGACTGTGGTTTACAACACGGAGGAGCAGTGTATTGCAGAGAACTTCAATATTCTCCTGAATACCTGACAGGACAAAGGTGTGCCAAACAGAAGAGTTGAGGAAGTGAATGACCCTCACTACTACACTTTTTTTTTCCACCTTTTACTTAAGAAATTATTTTTTTTCTTTTTTCCTCACTTGATTTTACTTTTTAAATTATTACGTTATTATTTTTCATCAATATTATTACTACTACTATTTTACCTTTTTTTTAAAAAGTGTCATTTTATTTTCTTTATTTGATTTTGGGATTAGTGTTCTACATTTTATTTTTATTTTTCCTTTAGCATCATTTTACTCTATCTCAACTTTACCTTTATGCCAACACACTCTTCCTCACTTTTCTCTTTTTGTTGTCCTGTTTCTCTTACCCTATTCCTGCTTTAGATTTTCCCTACTCCCTCTTTTTACCCCTGTTAAAATTTCACCCTACTTATATATAATTTCCAATCCCCTGCTCTAAGTCCATATACACCTCACTCTTCTCTTTCTTTACTATTCAAATTTTTTCTCTCTGTGTCGTTTTACTGTTGTTTGCTTGATTGTTGATTTTACTGGTTTTTTTATGCTTGTTTGTGAGATTGTTTCACTTTTAATTTTTGCTTTTGTTGTTGTTTTTTTGTTATTTTTTGCCTCTGTTTTTCTTCGCCTCACTTGATATTAGTTGTTGTTTATAGTTTGCATTCATCTGTAGATATCTGTTACTGTCATTTGTTGAAATTAGTGGCTGTGCTCTTGGAGTTTTCTCCCCATATAGCTTCTTCCCCTCTTCTATTTGATTCTCTCTCTTTTCTCTCTTACTTTTTAATTTCCTTTTCCCAATTTCTTTTTTGCACTGTATTTTTTTTCTTTTTCTCCTTTTTCTTTCTCTCTTCTTCTTTATTTCTTATTCCTTAATTCTCTTTTCTCTGGTGGTCACCTGTATTTGGAGTTATTAGTATCATGAATACATTTATGTTCAGTACCTTGTGCATTGTGTCTTGTTGTGCTGTATTTTGTGCCTTTAAATCAACACAGGAGAGAGAGAACTACATAACCAGACACCGAGAGAAGAAGGATCATGGGGAGAAAAATAAACAGTCCACATATGAAAGGAAAACAGGCATCACCAATAAAGGAAGTAAATGAAATGGAGGCAAGCAACTTGTCAGAGAAAGAATTCAGAGAAATGATCATAAGGTGGATAAAAAGAATGGAATACAAATTCAACAATATGTGTAGGAACCAAGAGGGAATGAAGAAGAACCAAGAAGAAATGAAAAATGACATCACTGCTATAAAGAACTCAATAGAAAGCATCAACAGTAGACTAGAAGAAACAGAGGACCACATCAGTGAGCTAGAGACAAGGTAGGAAAAAATACCCAAGAAGAACAGCTTCTAGAAAAAAAAAATAAAAAAGCAGGAGGAGAGTCTAAGAGAATTTTGGGACAGCACAAAAAGAAATAACATCCACATAATAGGGCTGCCAGAAGGAGAGGAAACTGAAAAGAAATAGGAAGCTTGTTTGAAGAAATAATGACAGAAAACTTCCCTGATATGGGGGGGGGGGGGGGAGAAACTCACACAAATCCAAGAAGCTCATAGAGTAAAAACAAAATGAACCCCAAAGACCAATGCCAAGGCACATTACAATTAAATTGGAAAACACCAATGACAAAGTAAGAGTTTTAAAAGCAGCCAGAGAGAAACAGAAAGTTACCCACAAAGGATCCCCCATCAGACTAGCAACTGATTTCTCAACACATCAGGAAAGAAGGGAATGAGATGAAATATACAAAGTCATGCAAAGGAAGGGTCTGAATCCAAGAATACTATACCCAGCAAGGCTATCAATCAAAATTGAGGGTGAAATCAGGAGTTTCACAGACAATAAAGGACTAATGGAGTTTGTTACCACCAAACCAGCAATGCAACAAATGTTAAAGGATCTTCTATAAAAAGAAAAAAATAGGAAATGAAGAAGGAACACAGGAGTAAAGAATAAAAATGGCAACAAACAAGTATCTATCAATAATAACTTTAAATGTAAATGGATTAAATGCCCAATCAAAAGACATAGAGTAACTGAGTGGATAAGCATACATGCTGTCTACAGGAAGCCCACTTCAGAAAAAAAGACACACACAGACTGATGGTGAAGGGATGGAAAAGGGTTTTTTAGGCAAATGGAAATGAAAACAAAAAAGCTGGGGGAGCCATACTTTTTAAAATATATATATTTTATTAATCATTTACAGAAAGGAAGGGAGAGGGTTAGAGAGTTAGAAACATCGTTGAGAGAGAAGCATAAATCAGCTGCCTCTTTCACTCCCACCACTGGGGATGTGCCCACAACCAAGGTACATGCCCTTGACTGGAATCAAACCTGGGATCCTTCAGTCCACAGGCCAATGCTCTATCAGGTGAGCCAAACCAACTAGGGCTGGGGTAGCAATACTTATATCTGACAAAATAGATCTCAAAGTGAAGGACATAAAAAGAGGTAAGGAAGGCTACTTCATAATAATACTAAAGGGAGCAATCCAACAAGAAGAAATAACTCTGGTAAACATATATGCACCCACTATAGGAGCACCCAAATACATAAAAAACTTCTGGAGGATATCAAGGGAGAGATTAACAGCAATACAATCATAGAAGAGGACTTTAGTACCCCACTATAACCATTGGACAAATCCTTTAAACAAAAAAATCAGCAAAGAAACATCAATCCTAAATGACTCACTAGAGCAGATGGACTTAATTGACATTTTCAGAACACTTCACCCAAAGCCACAGAATATACATTCTTCTCAAGTGCACATGGGTCATTTTCAAAGATAGACAATATATTGGGTCACAGGCAAAGTCTCTTCAAATTCAAGAAGACAGAAATCATGTCAAGCATCTTCTCAGATCACAATGGCATAAAACAGAAAATTAACTACAATAAAAATAATCCAAAAAATCAAACACATGGAGACTAAATAGCATACTATTAAACAATGACTGGGTTACCAGAAAGATCAAAGAAGAAATAAAAAAACATCACAGCAACAAATGACAATGAAAACACAACAATCCAAAACCTATGGGACACAGCAAAAGCACTCTTGAGAGGGAAGTTCATAGTGCTACAAGCCTACTGCAAAAAAAAACAACAAGAAACAATGCTAATAAATTACCTAACCCTACAACTCAAAAAATTAGAAAGAGAGCAACAAGAAAAGCCCACTGTAAGCAGAAGGAAGGAAATAATAAAGATCAGAGCAGAGATAAACGACATAAAGACCAAAAACACAATATGAAAGATCAACAAAACCAAGAGCTGGTTCTTTGAAAGGATAAACAAGATTGATGAACCTCTAGCCAAGCTCACCAAGAAGCAAAGAAAGAGGACTCAAATAAACAAAATCAGAAATGAAAGAGGAGAAATAACAAAGGAACCCACAGAAATACAAATGCTTGTTAAAAAATACTATGAACAACTCCATTCCAACAAACTGGAAAACCTGGAGGAAATGGACATATTCCTAGAAAAATACAACCTTCCAAAACTCAATCAGGAAGAATCTAAAAATCTCAGTAAGCCAATAACTATGGAAGAAATTGAAGCTGTAATCAAAAAGCTTCCAGCAAACAGAAGCCCAAGGCCAGACAGTCTCACAGGGGAGTTCTACCAAACATTCAAGGAAGAACTAAAACCTATACTCCTCACACTATTTCAAAAAATTCAAGAGGCATCAAACAATCTGTCAAATTAAAGCAACAAGGACGGAGGGGGGTTGGGGGGTAATAGATCAACCAAAGGACTTTTATGCAGGCATTTAAGCATAATCAATGGACACAAATTACTGGGGGGTAGGGGAGGCTGGGGGAAGAGCAGGGGAAAAAAGAGATATTTGTACTAATCTTTGTAATACTTTATGTAATTAAAAAAATAAAGTGTAAAATATAATTAGAAAAAAAATTCAAGAGGAAGGAACACTTTGAAGATCATTTATGATGCCAGCATTACCCTAAACCCAAAACCAGATAAAGAAAACACAATAAAAAAGAATTACAGGCCAATATCCCTCATGAGCATAGATGCCAAAATCAACAAAATCCTATCAAATCAAATCCAGCAGTACATCAGAAAGATCATACACCATGACCAAGTAGGATTTATCCCAAGGATGCAAGGATGGTACAATATCCACAAATCAATAAACGTGATACATCACATAAACAAACTGAGAGATAAAAACCTCATAGTCATATCAATTGATGCAGAAGAGGTATTTGACAAAATCCAACACCCATTTTTGATAAAAACTCTCAGCAAGGTGGGAATATAAGGATCATACCTCAACATAATAAAAGCCATATATGACAAACCCACAGCCAGTATCACACTCAATGGGCAAAAACTAAAACCATTTCCCCTTAGAGCAGGAATAAGACAGGGATGCCCACTCACACCACTCTTGTTTGACATAGTACTGGAAGTGTTAGCCATTGTGATTAGACAAGAAGAAGAAATAAAAGGAATCCAAATTGGAAAAGAAGTAAAACTGTCCTTATTCACAGATGACATGATATTGTACATGAAAAACCCTAAAGACTCCATCAAAAAATTATTAGACTTAATAAATGAATTCGGCAATGTAGCAGGATACAAAATTAATGCCAAGAAATCTATGGCATTTCTATACACCAATAGTGAACTTACAAAAAGAGACTAAAAAAGCAATCCCATTTACCATCACACCAAAAAAATTAAGATACCTAGGAATAAACTTAACTAAAGAGGTAAAAGACATCTACTCAGAAAACTACAAGAAGTTGAAAAAAGAGATAGAGGAAGATATAAACGGATGGAAGAACATACCATGTTCATGGATTGGTAGAATTAATATCATTAAAATGTCAATACTACCCAAAGCAATCTATAAATTCAACACACTCCCCATTAAAATACCAAAGGCATATTTCACAGACCTAAAACAAACTCTCCAAAAATTCATCTGGAATTTTAAAAAAAAGACCCCAAATTGCTGCAGCAATCCTGAGAAAGAAGAACAAAGTAGGTAGAATCCAAATACCAGATATCAAGCTGTATTACAAAGACACTGTTCTCAAAACTGCCTGGTACTGGCACAAGAATGAGATATAGAGCAATGGAATAGAATATAGAAGCCAGAAATTGACCTGAATCAATACGCTTAATTAATATTTGACAAAGGAGGCAAGAACATACAATGGAGTCAAGACAGTCTCTTCAATAAATGGTTTTGGGAAAATTGGACAGACACATGCAAAAAAATGAAACTAGACCACCAACTTATACCATGCACAAAAATAAACTCAAAATGGATAAAGGATTTAAATGTAAGATGTGAAACCATAAAAATACTAGAGGAATCCAAAGGCAACAATATCTCAGACATATGCCAAAGCAATTTCTTCACCAATACAGCTCCTAGGGCATTGGAAACTAAAGAGAAAATAAACAAATGGGACTACATCAAAATAAAAAGCTTCTTCACAGCAGAGGAAACCATCAACAAAACAACAAGAAAGCCCACTACATGGGAGAACATATTTGCCAATATTATCACCAATAAATTTTTAATGTCCAACATTTAGAGAGAACTCAGACAACTTAACAAAAGGAAGATAAACAATCCAATCAAAAAATGGGCAAAGGACCTAAATAGACACTTTTCAAAACAGGATATTCAGAAAGCCAAGAGACATGAAAACTTGCTCAAAGTCACTAATCATCTGAGAGAAGCAAATCAAAACAACAATGAGGTATCATCTGACACCTGTCAGAATGACTATCATCAACAAATCAACAAACGACAAGTGCTGGAGAGGATGCAGAGAAAAAGGAACCCTCCTGCACTGCTGGTGGGAATGCAGACTGCTGCAGCCACTATAAAGGACAGTATGGAGTTTCCTCAAAAAGTTAAAAATGGAACTGCCATTTGACCCAGAGATCCCAGTTCTAGGAATATATCCCAAGAAACCAGAAACACCAATCAGAAAGGCTATATGCACCCCTATGTTCACAGCAGCACAATTTACCATAGCTAAGATATGGAAACAGCCTAAGTGTACATCTATATGATGGAATACTATGCTGCTGTAAAAAAAAGAAGGAATTCTTACTATTTGCAACAGCATGGATGGAACTGGAGAGCATTGTGCTAAGTGAAATAAGCCAATCAATGAAAGAAAAATACCACATGATCTCACTTATTTATGGATAATAATGACCATTATAAACTAATGAACAAAAATAGATACAGAAGCAGAGCAGCATCAAACAGACTGTCAAACTACAGCAGGAATCTGGGGAGGCTTAGTGGGGGTGGGTAAGAGATCAATCAAAGGACTTTTATGCATGCATATAAGCATAATTAATGGACACAAAACACTGGGGGGTAGGGGAGGCTGGGGGAATGTCAAGG
>PVJC01010571.1:0-43440 GCA_004026665.1 Murina feae
ATTAGTAGTTTAAAAATTGTGCAATGTAAGAATAAATTACTTGTCCAATTATCATAATACTAAAGATAAAGCTGATTATGCTAATAATCCACAAATAAGTCTTGTTGTTCTTGCAAATATTTAATACATATTTATTATATATGACGAGGGCTCTATTTTCAACATTCTTCATTAAGCAGAAAATATGCTCCAATTATTAGATGATAATTTAAATGTATGAAATATAAACAAAAAATCTGATGAATTGAACTGGATAATATTTAACATCTAGAAATAAAGTGGCTTTTATTTTTTAACATGTAATTGTTTAGTTAAGCGTATTTGAGAGGACGCAACAAAGGACCATTAAAAGTGCTCAGTTTTGCCTCCTGAAACTTACTTTTTTGGACAGGATATACGGAATAATAATTGTGAGTGTGGGAAATGGAGGCCTTCGAGATGGCTGTGTGTACTTGGGAATACATAAGTTGTTTGTGAAAACATAAGACAATCATATTGTCACTTTGCATCACAGATTAGTGATTGAGCAATTGAAAAGAAACAAAGCCAAATCCAGGTTTTTAAGAGGTTATAAAGTTTCAATAATTTTTACACTTTTTATGAAAGACCTAGCTACTCTCTATTTGATAGATGTAAATACCACCTGAATAGCTATCTTATGCTGCTTTTTGTGGATTTCTGATGAGGAGTTAAATGAATGTGATTAAAAGTGAATATCTTCCTCATCTGTGTCTTTAGATGTTAGGGGAAAATGAACATTTCCTATGTGAAAAATTAGAGTTCTGAGATGAGGCACAGCTCAGCCTGTTTCCTAATTGCCGCTGTCCAGTTGCGTCAGGGAGGATTCTGTGTCAGTGGCAGCTGAGGGGAACCTGAGTCTCTCATCTTTCCTCTTCTCTCTGTGTCTAGCTGTGAAAGGCGGGTCAGCAAGGATTTTTTTTCTCCCCTATGTGTCAAACTCAGGAAAGAAGCAGACATGTGGTATATGCATTTTAGAGAGATCAGAAACCAGCTGCCTCCTGGTAACACATTTCACTTGAATTCTAACTTTCTGCTGTAATTGAAACCTACTGGTTGACTTTTTAATCCCCCTGCATATTTATTATAAAAGCCTGCCATATATTTTCAGCAAAATTGAAACTTGATTGTAATAGTCATGTAACTGGGGAAAAAAAATGTGTTAAGAAAGACACTGTTGCCCAGCCGGTGTGGCTCAATGGTTGAGCATCAACCTAGGAACCAGGAGGTCACAGTTCAAGTCCCGGTCAGGGCACATACCTGGGTTGCAGACTTGATTCCTAGTGTAGGGTGTGCAGGAGGCAGCCAATGATGAGTGATTCTCTCTCATCATTGATGTTTCTGTTTCTCCTTCCCTCTCCCTGAAATCAATAAAAATGTATCTTTTTTTCTGAAAGGAAGACACTGGTAATATTAAGAAAACAATTTATCACATGAGCCTCTACTTGTGTCCTTTGATAAGTAGACATATAAATGCCTCGGTTTTTTAGATAGAAAAGTTTGTGAAAATGTTTATGAGGATGACTTCCAATTAGTTCTACCTTAAGGGAAGTTGTATTCAAATGAATACTAAGAATTCTGTAAGTACAGGGTCTTTTTATCTTGCAGTAACCCATTTTTAATACTCAGAAGAAAAGCAATACTTATCTTGCACCAGAGCTCCTCAGTAATCATGTGCTCTTATCATCTGAGATTAACATTTGGATTAAAGAGCATGATTAGAGGATTCTAAATTAGTGGTTACCAAGCTGAAATGACGCAGAAGTTAACACAAAGTAATACAGCAATCTATTTCATGCAGTCTATTCCTTACACCAGTTAATTAGCAGTTCAATTAGCATGATATTTCTTGTTGTGACCTAAGCCATTGTACTCCCAATGGATGTAATGGAGACAATGGAAAAAAAAAAAAAGCTTCAGCATTGTTGATGGTTGTGTCACATGCCACCAGAATTAAAAATAATTCTCCATTTTAAAGTAGATCACATATGAAAGTATATGTAATACTTTCAATGCTAAAGATAAGAGATCATGTATATGCTTTTTATTGAATTCAGAACAGATTTTTTTAAAAGGAGCATTTTCATGATATGAATTACTTCCAACAATTAAAAGAATATCAAATAGCTCTATGTGCTATTATGTTAAATTAACTACATTTTAATTCCAAGTGACTACAAATAAATGACTAAAGGATTCACTTAGATGAAACTGAAGTACAGGATTTTAAGAGAAAACATGAAAGACATGTATTAAGGCGATCATATTTTTGACTATATAATGTGATTCATAGGGTTCTATGTAGCGCCATTGAAATGACTTACAAAGGACTGCATTTTGGAAAGCCACAATGGAACTCTGCCTTTGGACAGGCCCGAGGAAAAAAACTATGCATCTTAGAAATAATGCATCAAGTGCCCGCCATGAAAGGGGTCTCTCATCCTTGTTTCCCTCCCCAGTGAGCACATATTCAGATTGCGGGTTTCTCTTTATTATATGAAATGGAAATTTCTGCTGATCCGGACAGTCGTCTGCTGCAGATTGCTTCTGCCTTTCACAGCAGCATAAAGGATGATGACCCCAGCAGTTCATGGCTGCTGGGCTATAACACACAGCATACCGTCTGGAGGTGTTTTTCCCTTCATTTTGCACAGCGGACAATTCAGGCCATGTGAAGAAATAAAATATTTTAAGGATCTGACTTATTTCCCTAGACTTTGCGACGCTTTCTTTCCCAGTCTCTGAAATCTGCTAGCTTCGTAGGCCACAGCTCTGTAATTGGGCTGTTCGATTCTTTCGAGTTTGAACACGACAGTAGGTCCAGAGGACTCCTTTTTCCTCTCAAACATTGCTCTGTGGCCTCTTTTGGCTGCTAATGTATGGATGCCATTTGGAACATAACTGGTTATTATGCTGCTCACAGATATTTTATTGTACACAGAACCGAGTATTTGTGGAAATCTAAAGTCACTGTTATGCAAAATCTTACAAAGGGAAAACTGTTTAAGTTTTTATTTTTTTTCCTCTTGACTTTTCCCTTTTAATTTAGTAGACTTTTTTTTTTTTGGCAAGTGGAATAGAAAATATATAAAAACTATAAATTTTCATTAATAGTATATGATCAATTAGAAGTACTATTTTCTAAAATAAGGATAAATTTGAATTTGTGATAAAAAAGGATTCAGTAAACATCTCTGCTAGGATGAGCACAAAGTTGTGTGATACCTAAGCTTTCTTTTTCGTTTGGTGATATTGTATCTTCAGGCAATCAGAAGGTGACAATTACATTTTTGATTTAGTAGTTGCCTGATAATAATCTGATCTGAGAGCGGTCTTTCCCTTTCAATACATTTACCACGTATTTGAATGGCTGTATTAGTCCTCACTTGGATTGTCTGAGAAAATACATGAGTTAAAGATACATATAATTCATAAATTAGAAGTTAAAGTGTTTAGAGTAATGATTATGGGCTCATCTTTGAGACTTTGGGAAAGTTACTTAACTTCTCATATATTTAAATGAAGATAATAGTCTCATGCCATTATTAAGAAAGTGGATGAATTAATATATGATCACATAATAAGTTAATATAGATTAATATATACCACTTAGAGAAACTGCCTGGCATAATGGAGCAAGTATAAATAACAGCCATTATTAAAGAAAGGGTCAGAAATATGACACAGGTCACCTAGTTAGTCACTAGCTGACCTGTGTTTCAGAAGCAGTTGGAATGCAGTAACGAATGGTGCCTGCCATGTAGCAGGTGTCTCTAAGTGCTATCCACTATTAAAAACAGACAAGTGTGTTTTCCAAAGGTCTCACACGGGTCTTGAGTGAGGTAGGGATTGAACTGCAGGTGTGTCTGATTTTAAATTCTGCTTTCCTTAATGCTTTACAGGCATCCCAACTTGATTTTAGAATTGTTTATTGGGCTAGAATTAGACTGCACAAGCTTTGTAAGTAGGCTTTCTGTTTAGCATGTCTTTGAAAAGGTATTTTTGGAATTATTTAGAAAGTACAGACATGCTTGTAAAACAAGATAGTATTTATAAACTAGGGGCCTGATGCATGAAGATTCATGCACTGGGGGTGGGGGGCATCCCTCAGCCCGACCTGCACCCTCTCCAATCTGGGAGCCCTCAGGGGAGCCCTCTCCAATCTGGGAGTTTCTGTCTGTCTCTGCAATCATATGAGCAAATTGTCTGAGATCCCAACCCAGTTTGCTTTGTTGCTCACAGAATAATAGAGGAATTTTTTTTTCTTTGCTTCATTGGTGGAGATTTCCTGGAAATTTTAGGATATTTTCCCTTTAATATTTCCTAGATACTCTGACTTTACTTATGTCTCTCACTTTTGCTTTCCCTCCATTCCCCACTGAACAGTAACTTGCTCCAGGCTCATGTTGCTCAAGTGTCTAGGAGAGCTGTCTGCCACCAGAACTATGATTCCCAGCATTCCTGGTGCTCCCCGTGCTCTTGTTTTTCCCTTCCTGCTGTCTCTGTCTCTGTCCCATGACCTCTCACTCTGTCAAGTCCTCCCACACTGCCAGTTCTCCCGCTCTGCTCTCTGCGGTGCCTGTGTACGCAAATTAACCCACCAACTTTGTTGTGTTAATTTGCATATTCACTCCTGATTGGCTGGTGAGCGTAGTGGTGGGATGGTCAATTTACATGTTTCTCTTTCATTATATAGGATGAGAACATCATAAAAATGACCTATTGTCAGTGTATACTTTGAGCTGTTTTCATTTGAATTTAGAAACTATTCATTAGAACAAACCCCGAGAACTATGTAAGAAGTTTATTTATTTTCTAGTAGACTTCAACTTATAATTAAGTAAGCTCATATTATCACCTTCACTTCCATTTTCTTTGAATATTTGTAATTATGATAATGAAAGGTGTCTGGCTGTCATGGCTTTGGGAAGCACCTTTCACATGGTGACCTTCCCTTTTTAGCAATCTCTACATCTTTTGTGTTGTCATTCACTTTTAACTGTGAGGTTCAGGGATTTTACTTTAGTTTTCTACAAATATTTTGTAGCCATTTTTTCTTATTAACTGATTTAAAAGATATGTTATAGTTGGATCTTTTATTTTTTTGATTTTAAAATATATCTTTATTGATTTTAGAGAGAACGGAGAGTTAGAAACATGAATGTTGAAAGAGAATCATTCATCGGCTACCTCCTGAATGATTGGAGGGATCAAGCCCACAACCTAGGCAGGTGCCCTGACTGAGAATTGAACCGTGACCTCCTGGTTCATAGGTCAATGCTCAATCGCTGAGCCCCTGTGGCCAGGCTAGATGAATCTTTAGTTTGACTACTTTTCATGTAGGTGGTTGTAAAGCCTAGCATTGTCCTTCAGTAGTTACTATTACTTACTGTTTAGATGAATTTGAAATTGATATGCCCTGATGATTTATTCCATTTACTGTGCCATTTAGCAATATTGGATTATAAAATATGTTCATTTTTAAAAAAGAACATTGCCTCTCTTGATGTGCTGCTGGTAACTGATCAAGATTATGAAATAAAGTAGATCATGGTTAAGCATGGAGAGCACAGTGAACTGCTATTAAAGTTTGTGCATATCTAATATAATAAAAGAGTAATATTGAAATTGACCATTTTGCTGGGACACCTAAGCCACGCCCACCAGCCAGTCAGAGAGGCTGTATGGAAATTAACCCAGCCAAGATGGAGGCCGGCAGTCATGGAACTAGAGTAAACAGCAGGCTTCCGTTGCACCAGGAGTAAACTGTCTACCTAGGCCGGCTGGGCCTCTCTCTGCTCATGGCAACATAGTTGCAATTATAGAAGCCATGGAGCTGAACCAAACAGGAGGCTTCTGTTGCACCAGCGATGGAGGAAACTGCCTGCCTAGGCTGGCTGGGCTTCTACTAAGGCAACATTCTTTCAATTATAGAAGCCATGGAGCTGAAGCCAACAGGAGGCTTCGTTACCTGCCTAGACCTGGTTTAAAGCAACAGTGTACCAATTATAGAAGATAAATAAACCCCAGAAACCTGATTCCAGCCAGCCTTGCTGGGACATTGGGTCAATAGGAGCTGTGGGCAGCCTGAAACCTGAAAACAGCCCTCAGCCCGTCACCCAGGCTGGCCAGGTACCCCAGTAGGGACTCAAACCCTGAAGGGACTATGGGCAGCCTGAAAGCTGAGAACACCCCTCAGCCCTCCACCCAGGCTGCCCAGGCACCCCAGTAGGGACTCAAACCCTAAAGGGACTGGGGGCAGCCTGAAAATGGCCCTCAGCCCCACACCCAGGCTGCCCAGGCACCCCAGTAGGGACTTGAACCCTGAAGGGACTGGGCGCAGCCTGAAAATGGCCCTCAGCCCCGAACTCAGGCTGGCCACACTCCCATGGGGTGAGGGTCCACACTGGGGGTTTGGCCAGCCTACAAACAGCCATCAGCCCCTCACCCAGTCTGGCCAGGCATGCCAGCAGGTGGATATCCCCTGAGGGGTCCCAGACTGCGGGAGGGCACAGGCCAGGCTGAGGGACCTCTCGAGTGCACAAATTTTTTGTGCACCAGACCCCTAGTATTATATAAAATGGATTTTGATATTATATTGAGGACTAAGCATTCCATATACTGCTGCTCAAAAGTCTCAGCAAGACAGAAGAACCTGCTTCTGCTTAGGCCATGCTCAGGAACGTCTGATGCTTGTTTATTTCTAATAAATAAATGTCAAATTTCTTAATTAAAATCGTATTCCTCTGACTATAATTTTACTGTCCCAAGTTTTACTTCTCATTCTTTTCATGTGCTCCAGCTAAGCTTGGTTACTTTTGAGTGACTTGACCTGTTTCACACTTTCCCACCAGTGTAGCTTCACCCATATTGTTATTTCCTCCAAAAATTCTCAGTGTCTCTGATTCTACATGAGTAAATCCCACCTTCCTTGATTCTTATTTTATTAAACTTTTCCTGATTACCAAGTTGTCAGTGCTAATTTACTCATTTTATCTACATAATTTTATGGTACCTCGAGCTTTTTCAGTGATGGAATTTTTTAGGCACGTGAGTATATATGTGTATTATTTACTTGTTACACCATCATCTCTTTACTGGGAAAGGTCCAATTATGATTCATATTCACCTTCTCCCCCAGCTCTTAAAAAATAGTGCTTTGCTTATAGTAGATTAGCTGCTCACTAAATGACTATTGAATTAATTTGATGCTATAAATGGGAATTTTATGTGGTTCTCTAGAGCATTCAATAAAATGTATGAATGCTAGTCATTCAATAAATATTTATTGAGAGTTTGTTCCTATAATAGATTAGGTGCTGGGGAGATTGCATTCCTACAAAATGTTAAACGCTGGGTATCACAGATGAGGTGATATGCATATATTTATATACACATTTATCACAAATCATGTGAGCTCTGCTAGAGCTTGCATTTTTCTGTGTTATTCAGAATCTACTCTATTGCAGGAATTCTATTGTTGACCAAAAAAAAAGGTGTTATCCAGATGTAGTAACTACATGATGCCAAGAATAAAGGATCTGGTGGATGACAAGTGAGTGGTGAGGCAGGATGAGTTTAGACAGGGAGGCAGGAAAACAGATCAAACTGTGTAGGTTGTAGATTCCATGTGAAGAAGATTTAACTTGATCCAGGAAGAAATAGGAATCAGTCAGCAGAGGTGTTTAGAGAGACAGGGAAGTGGATGCCCAATTTGTTAGAGGAGTAACTTTCCAATCATTGAGAAGGAAGAAACAACCCTACAGGGATTTGGATTACACTTTAACTGAGCCACATTTCTCTTAGATTTGGACTTCTGTGCCTTTAGTGGCCACACTTTATGTGAAGTAAGAAGTAGTAGAGACAACTGCTCTTGTTGGTCATCTTGGCACCCATGCAGTGCACTGCATTAGAGATTTATTTCCTTAGGAGAGGAATTTGTATGATTAATGACAAAAGAAATACATATTAATACGTGGTTCCTAACTTTTATAGACATGAGGAGTTCTTTGAACATGGGATTCAGTTCCACTTAAACTGTTGACAAGTGTTGATATGTTGGAGATAGGATACAAAGCATGATTTAAAAAAAAATACTTTCATTTATTTTAGAGAGGAAGGGAGAGGGAGAGAGAGATAGAAACATCAATGATAAGAGAGAATCATTGATCAGTTGCCTCTTGAATGCCCCACACTGGGACTGAACCTGCAACCCTGCCATGTGCCCTGACTTGGAATCGAACCATAACCTTCTGGTTCACAAATTGATGCTCAACCAATGAACCACGCTGATCTGGCACAAAGCATAATTTTAATGTTAAATACCTTTACTCTCACACTGACTATCAAAAGAGACGTTCCTTGATGTTAAGCTATGATCTCAAATAAAGTCATGCTGGGGGTGAGAGGGCTATCTTGAGGCTAAAGGCTAGAGTCATTACTCATCAAATTCATGGCAACCCATTTCTGTCTCTATCATTATCTGAACTACTCAAGTGATCAGCTGATTTTTATTTCAGACCTTATCCAGAAGGATTTCCATAGTATAGCACATTATTAAAGCATTTACTCTGATTTTACTTTTTGTGCTTCATGGTTTAAAAAAACAAATTTATGCCACATAGAGTATGGATATGATTTTTATGGTCCTGTAGTTTGTAGTGTTCACTGGGTCCTTTTGAAAAAATAAAGCTATTCCTAGGATTTCATTTGTAGTAAGACAGTTCTGGCAGTTCTGTGACTGCAAAATTTTAAGGATCATCAAGATTGAAGGCACAGTCTGTGGAGTTAACTCTTTTTTCTTTCTCCTTCTTTTTTCTCTTTTAATTCCAATTAAAAAATATTCTAATAGATTGGAAGCTTTCTACTTACCTGTCTTCGGTCTGAGCTTTGACTTGCAACCAAGGAAATTCAGTTTCAATCTGTTAGAGCTGGAGGGGTCCATAGCATTGCCAAGGGCTAGCTAGTGTTTCAAGACTTTAGAACCCCTGGTGTATGAGTAGTGATTAATGTGCAGTATTTATATTGTTAAATTTCCCAAGTAAGCTGTCCTATAAAGTTTCCCTGTGCTGTTGAAACAAAACATTCTTGATATTCTATATAATGCAGAGGTTACACATACCGTACTATGAAAATATCCAACCCATGATTCTGTAGATAAATGTCCGCATTCATAATACCCAATTTTCAAAATGTTTTAAAATGTTCAAACTCTTTTATGCTTTATAATAAACTTTATGTAAAATCTTATGTAAATCACATCCAGTATACTTTATTATATAATAACTTGTGAATTGTACTTTTGTTTGAAATTTTTGTTTTTGATAGGTTTCAGAAGGCATACCATCATGCCTTTAATGTTGCTGTTACTGGTGTGATAATTCAAATTTTATTTTTCTAATTGAAAGAGTTCAATTTTTTTCTTATACAAACTCACTAAGAAATTAAAATTTTCTTACTGATATTATTATGGAAAGGCATAATCTCTGATTGAATATGAATTACCATTGAATATGATTTAGGATTTTCTCAATGCTTGATTTGCCAAATTTGATTATATTTCTTATTGATATCATAAGTAAGGCATATTAGGAATACTAATGTCGGTCTTGAGTCATGTACTGACAACTAAAGCATTAACTACTAAATCATAAACGTGTTGGGTTATTTTGTTTGCACACACATATATCTAAACATATATGCTTATACATAGTGAATATTTTGAAATAAACACTCTTCACATATGTATTTCACATGTATCTTATATTATTCGTATATATTTATATATTTCAGATGTATTTTTCTTTTCTGAAGATGACCAGATGGAAACAATTGCTCAACAATAGTTATTGAATAGCTGCTTTAACCCAGATACTATGTTTGAGGCTGGGAATACAAACCTGGAAAAGATACTATCTATGCTTTCAAGGAATTTGTTACCTAGAGAGTCGGATATGTTATAGATATTATAGGCTGACAGAGATAAAGAAGGAAAATGAAGACATCTGGGAAAAGTATAACGATACAACAAGCTTTTGAGTGGAACCTTGTAATAAATTATGTTTACTTATGCTAAGGAGGGGGGAAAAAAGGCATTTCAACTGGAGACAGAAATCATGAGCAAAGTAATGAAAGCATCAAAGTACATGGTGTATTTGGTGAAAGGCATGTGATTCAATGTGGTTAGAATAGAACATGGAATGAGTGACTAGATATGAACTGGAAAGAGCAAGGAGGTTCACTTGAAACAAGCCTTGAATTGTAAGCTTATGAGTCTAGGTTTATCCTATAGGCATTTGGCAGCCACTGAAAGCTTTCAAGCAAAGGGTGTAATACAACAAGTGCTTTAGAGTGATGGTTCTGTTGGTAGAGAGCAGTTTGTAGTTAAAATACTAGAGAAAGGGGCTTGTCAGGGGACTGGAGTATCTAATAAAATCTGATCATGTGATTCAGGTGTCTTGTCCTTGGAGACAGATTAGAAGACATATGGGCAGAAGGGTATAAAATATTTGGTAGGGGCTTGGGGAAGAAAGAAGAACAAAAATAGGAATGACAAATAAGTTTCTTTCAGATTTCTCTTAAGAGGAACTGTCTGGGACTCCAGAAGCCACCCGTCTCACTCAGCCACAATTTCAGCTAGTTTTTCCATTTTATTATTTTTTTAAATAGAATTTATTGCTAGTTTTCACAGCCAGAAGTTATGGGGATCTCCCTTCCTAGCACTGGAACCCTGGGCTTTAAAGGTCTGGTCAGGGTCTAGAACCCCTCAGGGGAGAACTTCTGCAGCTGATGTGCTCCTCCCATTAAAAAAAAAATATTGATTTTAAAGAGGCTGAGAAGAAGAGAGAAAAAGAGAAACATAGCTTTGTTGTTCCACTTATTTACACATTCATTGGTTCTTTTTTTGCATATGCCCTCATCAGGTATTGAATCCACCATCTTGGCATATCAGAATGACACTCTAACCAACTGAGCTAGCCAGTTAGTGCCTCCATCCCCATTTTTAACTGCCACATGTGGGTGTGGGCCCAGTCCATACCATGTCTCTGACACTACTACCAGTCTTGTGGCTTCTTTTTTTTAAAAAAATATATGTTATTGATTTTTTTTTTTTTTTTTTTACAGAGAGGAAGGGAGAGGGATAGAGAGCTAGAAACATCGATTAGAGAGAAGCATCAATCAGCTGCCTCCTGCACCCCCCCCCCCAAATGGGGATGTGCCCGCAACCAAGGTACATGTCCTTGACCGGAATCGAACCTGGGACCCTTCAGTCCACAGGCTGACGCTCTATCCAGTGAGCCAAACCAACGAGGGCTGGTGGCTTTTTTATATCCTTAGTTATAGGACTTCAATTTAGCTAAATTTCAGGGAGGTCTGAATGATGGTTGTTCTGTAGTTAAGTTGTAATTTTGATCCTGTTGTGGGAGGATGTGAGTAAGGCATTTACTGATACCTTATCTTTGGTGGAATGTAACAATATTTTAAAGAAAAAGTAGCTTTGGGAACCAAAAGTTCACATGATAGAGGATGAAGGAATATGCTCAAGTAAGAGGGTAGAAGTAAATTCAGAGATTATTAGGAATTGATAGACTTTGTCCTTCAAATGCTACTGCTGGAATGACTTAAACTCAGTTATGTTAATTTATTTCATCACTGTGCTCACTGTTTAGACTCCAGAAAGGTAATGCAGAAATGTCCTGTTGGGGTAACTTGTCAACCTTTTGTTAAGGAAGAGCAACATCCTTTGAATAAAGTCTTACCAGACCAAATTCAGTGAGTGAAAGTAATTTGCTCAAAGGAAACGGGTATTTTTAAAAGGTGACCCATGCATTCCCAATTTAAATGTGAGGGAGCTAAATACCTGGCCCAAATTTAGACAGTCAGTAAGTGAATGAGTTCAAATGAAAGCTAAACTCTAGCATTCAGATCAAGAAAATTGAGTAATGAGAAAAGACTATATGGCATTTTTAGTAGAGTAATTAGAATGGTGGTCAGGTAAAATTACATCATGTGTCATGGAACCAGTTTTAAGTAATCAGAGCCATTGAATGCAAGGGACTTTGCCAAGAATTTTTGCAGGAAAGAAAAGAAAACAGCAATTTGATGGTGGAAGAGGTGAGGAGACTATATATATATATAAATTTTACAAACCAGGGAAATTCAGATAGGCTTGTAGATGGAAAGAAAGTGAGAGGTTGAACAGAAGAGAGAAAGCACATTGATAAAACAAGATGTTGACAGAGTCAGGAAGGAGAGGACTCAAAAAGTTAGATGGACCAAAGAATAAGGATTCTTCTTTTGAGATGCAAAATTAAATTTTGATGAGTAAAGATACAGATAAATTTGGAGAAGTAGAGGAGGGAAGCAGAGGGAGTTCAAGGCTGATGGCCTCAATGTTCTCGGCAGTAGGAGGTAAAATCATCTGTTGAGATTGAGGGCAATGAGGGTAAGAATTGGGAATCTGAGGAAGGTGTGGTGGGAATAGCTGCTGTGTGGAAAGGGAAGACCAGCCAAGTAGGAATGAGTAATAGGTTGCTAAGCAGCTCTGAGAGTTCAGCTAACATCAGAAATCATATATTTGTAGCAGAATCTATCAGTGTGGTTAATCAGTTTTCTTAGCAACTCTTGGCAGCCCAGGAGAAGGAGGAGAACAAACAGATGGTAGGATTGATTTGGTAATGGGATTGGCAAGGTAGGGTTGAGAGAAGATCAAAGAGTGTAGAAATCTCTTTTACTCAAGGAAGTGTGTTATCAGGGGGATCAAAATTAGGAGGAGGTGGCAATCAACCCAGGAAGGATTGGAGACTGCAGGAAGCAGGAAGGGCAAAGCAATGGAGGGCATCAGCCTTTGAAGCCTAGGACAGTTTTTGAGACCATGAGGGAATGGGGTGAAGGTCTGGAAGGGAGATTTTCACAATTCTGTGTATTATAGTAGAGCACTTTTTATTTACAAACAGCCCATTTTTGTATTCATGGGTGTGGATTGCTAAAGCTGAATGGAAGTGATTGTCACTGGGAAAGAATTTTGAGGGTAAATAGATGAGTCATCTAGAATAGTGACCAGTGATAGATGAAAGGGAGAAAAAGTCAGCTTTCAAATTATTCAAGTGAATTGTCAAGTGCTAGAAGAAAGTTAGTTTGATTGTTTAGCCTTTATAGATATAGGCCTTATCGAGCTAAGATAATAAAACAGTGTTCTAGAGTTGGGAGAAGTACAGGAAACCATCCCTTTTCCTATTTATGTAGTAAAAACTATCTGAATAGAACTCAAAACTCATTATAAGCAATTCCTATGTAAATGTTATGTTTGCAGCCCCAATTAACTCTTTATAATCAGTTGAGATCTGAATGTGAAATCTGGCTACCTATATATAATCTGAAACCACAAACGTTATCTATTTGGACCCTGATTTTAAAGATATGATAGAGCAGGATTCTGACTAAATATTACATTGCCAGGCCTAATCAGCTCATATTGTCACAGTCATCATCTATTTGGAACAAAGAAAATTTGGTAATTACTGTCAGGCTTTCAATATCCCAATTGACAGAGAGGACCATGAAAGAGGCTTTCTAATCTTAAATATTTTATAAATCCCAAAGTGAGATGCTTAAATAGAGGCTAAATTTTTGGAGACTCTCGAGCAAGAGAGGTCTCAACTCAGTTTCTGTTTTCCTGAAAGAGCAAAAACGTGCAATCACAGTGGGCTGTCTAGGGAGTCGACATTGAGGGGGCAGCTTCTTTTCTTAGCTGGTGTAGGAGGAAGAGGTGGGTACGTAGGTACATCCATATGTGTTGATGTCTGTAAAAGATGAGTGAGATCCAAATACATACAAAGGCTGTGGGATGGATAGAGGAGATGCCAGTATTGATTAAATAAACACATTGAAAGGGGGTGGGGTCAATGCAACAATCAGTTATTGATTCTAGAGAGAGAATAAATTGATAAATTCCACATATTACAGAAAAGCCACTAAAATTGCATTCCCTAGTTGAAAATATTCAGTAGTTTTTCTTATAAATTTGGTGAGATGTTTGAATAACTCTTTTCTGCTTCTTTGTTGGCAAATAAAACCAGAAAACTTTTTCAGGGTATCCTGCTGAAAACTCACTCTCTATGTCTCTTAGTTTGTTTTTCCCCCCACCATGATAACTTAGACACAACTCCTGAAAGAATACCAGTTGGCTGATTTCCATCTGGCATTTTTTCTCCTCTTATTTTCACTGAAAAGTGTGGAGTCTATGCTATTTCTGAATAAATTTAGCTTTCAGTTCAACACCCATCTTCCCCTGTTTTTTTTTGTTTGTTTTTTTTTTTTTTTAAATATAAGCAGTTACCTCTTTTTGTGGAAGTAATAAACATAACTCCAGGCTCTCACTGGGTAGAGTCAGATAAAAACAAATTATAGAAATAAGTGCTCACGAATTTCTAGTAATCTTTTGTAGGCTTGAGAGTACAAATGTGTCACATGAAAAGTTCCGTCTGTGCAGAAGAATCGAGTATTCTACACACAGATAATTAGAAAATTGTCAAGACATATGTTGCTTTTTACAAACGATTTTGTATTTATTGTTTTGCAGATGATACCTAAAATTATCATGATGCTGAATTCTGAAAAAACCTCTCAACCCTTTAGATGTCTTTATCAGTGACTAATTGATACTATTTGTAACCCACTTTATAAATAAAGCTCCCATCTGGTAATTCTATTAATGGTTTCTATATTAAAATGGCTATTGGTCCTCAAAAAGAGAATATGCAATTATGAAGTTCATATTCATGTCACTATTGAACAGCTTACACATGTATACAGAGAATTAGTTTACCATCCTTTTCTCATCCTTTATTAAGCCTATAAGCTTTTAAAAATCAAATTGGACTAATAAAATAGTTATATATACTCAACAAAATGAAAAATTTAAGCAATTACTTAAGTAAATCAAGGCAAAAAAGAAACATTCATAATGAATAATTTGGATAGCAGTATCAACTCCCCCGGCCCCACCCTGCTCCAGCTGTCTTTGCTGCCCACTGTAGAATTTATAGGTCTTGAATGCCTGCCTCTCTCCACTGGAAAGGGAGAACAGGAAGTGCTAGTCCTGATCTTGTTATTTGAAAACTCTTTGACCTTGAGCAAAACTCTGCATGTCTCTGAGACTCCTCCCTTTCTGAGGTGGTCAAATGTGAGCAATTTCTCTGCCAGTCTTCAGTGCTGTTACAAAGAAATGAAGACTGTGACAATGTTTTGTAAAAGTAACTTCCCAACAGAGGCAGAGACACCTATCACAACGCAGGCTTCTGAAATAGAACAAGCTTTATCACCCACCAACTAAAATATCTTATCTCTGAGGAGAGGATATGCAGAAGTGCGCTAGTCTTGCCTTCCTCTGAGCCTTGGACCCTTGGAGCTTTGTGAGTATTCACTAACCTTGCATCTCTTGCTCACCTCCTGTCCTGGATGCCCCAGTGACCCCTCTCTGTTTTCCCCAGTCCAACTTTAATTAAATTTTAAAGGGTATGTCCTTCCCACATTCTCTAAACCTTATTCTCAGTACTCTGTCCTTTCCCCCCTCCTCATATAATGAAGGGAAAACATTATTCATCTAATTTACTTTGAGAGAATGACGTTAAGGCTACTTACATTTTTCATGTTATTGTAAAAGCTGTAGTGACTAGCAGGTGAACTGATGAATTAGTTTTTTCAACTAAGTAAACATGCACATATTAAATTCTCTAACTGTCGTAAATATAATCAAGCCTCTAATTAAGAAATGAAGGGAACATAATTCTAAGCATTATGAGGATATATTGGGCTTCTGGTGGTTAACACATCTAGGGAGATGAGTAACTCAATTAGAGTGCCATACTCTAGCTCTATCTTGTGTGGAACTGTTGCCAATCTATCATACTGAGCATATAGGAGACCCATGGGAAAGAAAAGTGTATGTCCTTTATATGGTAGGCCATCGCATCATCTTCAGAGTTAACAAATACCAGCCTCTCCTATGAAAAACTAGTTGGACTGTCAGCTAATACAATCTATATTTCTAAATAGGGAGAAAAATGTAGTTTTTAACAACCCCCCTTTCCCATTTGTTGCATATTTATTTGTAACTGAAATTTTTAAAGGGGAAGCAGACAAAGGTTTAATAAAAATTGAACTATTCATTTTGGGACTGTCACTCATTGGTGATTTTTCAAAAATTCCATCAATCTTTGGATTTCTTCAAATAAGTGTAATTTATTCACTCAAGAAAATATTGAGTTATCAAAATGTTGTGCTAAAGACAGGGACTGTCAGGCTGTATAAGGCACAATCCCTGTCTTCAAGAAGTTTATAGTCTGGTAAGGGAAATAAACACAATGTGACATGACTAATATTGCACCCTGTTGTGTAGAGGGTCGTCACTGAACTCCTGTTTAGGGAGAAAAGAGGTTGCTTCAAGAAAGTAAAGTTCACCTTGGCCACAGTCTTTTCTAAGTGATATACATAGACTTATCTATGTTTGCAGTTATTTATAAAATTTTGAATACACACACACACACAGATATATATCTATATCTATATCTATATCTATATCTATATCTATATCTATATCTATATCTATATCTATATCTATATCTATATCTATATATCTATATATATATATATATATATATATATATATATAAAACTTTTTAGATTTGGATAAGCAAGTATACTCTTATGTCACAGTTTCTTATTACCTATTTTTACATGTAGATAGCATTTACCTACATTATCTATAGGTAATGTTTATGCATAAATATCTATATTTACATATAGGTAATGTAGGTATATACATATATTAAATAGTTAATATACCTATATTATGTGTATATATATGAAATCAAATACCATTGTAAACACACTTTGGGTTTTTTAAAAATTATGCCTTTCCAAAATTTGAAGTAGGTTAATGCCAGATTCACAGTAAAAATTTCATTATTCATCATATGGATTTCTATTGCTGGCTCATTGAGTTATGATTTTCTTTCATTTACTTTAGTCTTCAATGAATTGTTTTAAAACTGTGAAATGCACCATCAATGTTATTTACTCTTTCTGCTCTGAACATCAGTGTTGGTGGTATTTTTCACCTTGTACTGGCTTAAAAAAATGTATTTCCTGTCCTAACTAGTTTGCTTCAGTGGATAGAGTCCTGGCCCACAGACTGAAGGGTCCGAGTTTTGATTCCCATCAAGAGCTTATACCTTAGTTGTAGGCTCGATCCCAGGCCTCGGTCGGGGCAACATGCGGGAAGCAATTAATAGATGTGTCTCTCTCACACTGATGTTTCTCCCTTCCAATCTATAAAAAGCAATGAAAAAAATATCATCAGGTGAGGATTAACAAGAAAAAAACCCCATTTCCTTTACCTAGTTAACTTTTTCTTTATATGAGGAGGCTCCCCTTTGAATTGCCAATCTCTGTTGACTTCTGTTCACCATCCATTGCACTACTGCTTTAATAGCTGGTACTAAGACACATGGAGGCAATGGCTCACATCTTATCTTCCTGTGAAAGATGGCTAGGCCTTATAATATTAAATTAACTTTGTATAATTTATTAACTAAATATATTCTTTAGGTTTTGGAATACGTTTCTAGCTCCTCACATTTAATTAAGAATAGAGGCATTATTTTCCTTTTATTATTTTTATTAAAACAAATATGTTAATTAAGACTCATAAATTTTAAAAGAGGAATCATAAATTTAACACTGGCTTTCCTATATTGCATTTGATGTGATATAAATGCAAAAAAGTGTATAAGATTATCCATGTGTTGGGTGGACATGGAGAATACAGCTTTGAGACAAATTAATAAGCACAAAATAAATAGCAATATATCAATTATAAGAAAAATAAAGCTAAATTGTGTGCTATATGATGAAAACCATAAATAGATACAGTATGTTCATGTAAAAAAATCTTTGTTGTTGAAAGTATTACATATATCCCCTTTTACCCCATTGACGCCTTCTAGCCCACCCTTCTTTCCTCCTCCCACACCACAGGCCTTCACCACACTATCGTCTAAGTCCATGGGTTATGAATATACGCATACAAGTTCTCTGGTTGATCTCTTCCCACCCACCCACCCCTGCCTTCCCTCTGAGATTCCACAGTCTGTCCCATGCTTCCATGTCTCTGGATCTATTTCACTCATCAGGAGTTTTATTATTATTATTATTCATTAGATTTCACATATGAATAAGATCATGTGATACTTTTCTTTCTCTGACTGGTTTATTTCACTTAGTATAATACTCTCCAGGTCTCTTACTCTTTGAGACAGCATGGAGAGATCAGTATGTTCATTTTTATATGTGTGCATGTGTATATAAAATATAATGAAAAATTCAAAAGGAAATATATTATCTCACTAGAGATAAACTTTGAGAAAAAGTACTTGTACCAATGCAAGTGAACTTATTCAATAAATTACTGACTGGACTTCTAAATTACAAGGGTACACTCCTCCAGTGAGGCTCACTGTCAATTGTTAATCATTAATGTGCAGTGTTTTATAGCTCCGGTGCTTTGTTTATTTTCTTTTGTTTTTCTTTATGGTAAACTCAGAAAAATACATTCCATTAAATTTGACCAAATGGTCTTCAAATGTATTTTATTTTATTTTTTATTTTTTTCAAATAGTGGATATTTTGTTCACCATTTTAAAGATCAAACCTGTGCCAGAGCAGAATGCCATCACTTCAACTGTTTTCCAGCACTTCAGTCAGCATTTTCAAAAGAAGGACTTGTATGCATGCATGTAAGCATAATCAATGGACACAAGACACTGGGGGGGAGGGGAGGACGGGGAAGGTCAAGGGGGAAAATGGAGACTTATTTAACCCTCTTTGTAATACTTAAAGTAATAAAACAAAATTAAAAAGAAAACACACAAAAAACCCTCCAGCTTAATGGGAAAAAAAAAAACAACACACACACACAAAACATTTACCGAGCGTGTTCCATGTGCCAGGTTCTCTGCTGGCTTCCAGAGATAGTAATGAACACAAAAAGTATATGCAAAATCCCTGATCTTTCAGAGATTAGTGTCTAGTGAGGAACATCAGACAGTTGTTAAATAATCACACACATGAAAAGAAATCATTCCAGATATGAGCAAAATACTCTGAAAAAAAGAAGTGCAATGATATGAGAGCCGATAATAAAGACATTGCAAGTAAATATCTCTGCTCTTTGTGGGTCTCAGGAGTGGTTGGCGCACAGGAAACTGGTACGTTGAGCTGCTCTTCTGTGGACAGAAAAGGAGTATTAGAGGTACGGTGTTGTTGAGAAGACAGGTAGGGCTTTTGCATCATGACCTGCGAAGCCAAAGGTTCCTGAGAGGTTCCCGAAGTTAGGTTTGCTCTTCTCTTACCTCAACTAGCACATGTTGTACACATTTAAAGAACTCAAACAATGTTAGGTTTTCTCTTGAGTCTTTATAAAATGCTGCTAGGGAGCAGCATATTTTGCTTTAAGATATATTTTCAGTTTTAAAATCCCTGAAGTTCTTCTCTCCTGCAGTGATTGACTCTGTAGAGGAACGTTTAAAGAGGAATTTAAATTTAAAAGGTGCAATTTGAAGCACATTTTCTTTTTAAGTTTTGACACTGACCTTTTAAAATATGTGAGCAGGGATTTTTCTTTTTAATTATGTTGCTTATTTGAAATTAAATCTATGTTATAATTCTTCGCAAAATAAAGTATATTTTTAAATGAAATTTATTTTACTTCTCAGATTTTAGGAGTGCAGAGTGCATAATCTTAGGAGAATTCAGAATTATTTTGAGACATTTTTTTCATCACTTCTTTTAGCAGTGGAAAACATATTTATTCTCCATACAGTGATGATATATTGTACAAAAATGTATGCCCACCTTTCAAAATATGTTGGGTTTTTTTTTTGCTGAAATTTTTAAAATTAAATAATTGGGTGACATTGGTTAATAAGATTATATAGGTTTCAAATGTATAATTCTATGATGCATCATCTGTGCATTGCATTGTATGTTTACCACCCAGTGTCAAATCTCTTTCCCTTACCATATAGTTGACCTTTTTTACCTTTTATTACTTCTCTCTCTCCTTCATTTCCTGCTGGTAACCACCATACTGTTGTCTGTGTCTATAAGTTTTGTTTGTCTTGCTTGTTCATTAGTTCTTTTCGGTTTTATTTCTCACACTAGGGGCCTGGTGCACAAACATTTGTGCACTTGGGGGGGGGGAGGCGTCCCTCAGCCCGGCCTGTGCCCTCTCGCAGTCTGGGACCCCTCGGGGGATGTCCACCAGCTGGCGTGCCTGGCCAGCCTGGGTGAGGGTCTGAGGGCCATTTTCAGGCTGCCCACAGTCCCGTCAGGGTTCGGGTCTCTACTGGGGTGCCTGGCCAGCCTGGGTGAGGGAATGAGGGCTGTTTTCAGGCTGTCCACAGCTCCCATTGACCCAATGTCTCAGTGAGCCTAGCTAGAATCAGGTTTCTGGGGTTTATTTATCTTCTATAATTGAAAATTTGTTGCCTTGAGCAGAGGCCTAGGCAGGCAATGAAGCCTCCTGTTTGCTTCAGCTCCATGGCTTCAATAATTGAAACATTGAGCAGGGCCTAGGCAGGCAGTTTGCTCCATTGCTGGTGCAACGGAAGCATCCTGTTTGCTCTAGCTCTGTGGCTGCTGGTCACCATCTTGGCTGAGTTAATTTACATACAGCTGCTCTGATTGGCTGATGGGTGTGGCTTGGATGGTGGGTGTGGCTTAGGTGTAACAGAGTGAGGGTCAATTTGCATATTACTCTTTGATTAGATTAGATATCCTGAAATCATATGGTTCTTGGCCTTTTCCATCTGATTTATTTCACTTAGCATGATATTCTCAAGATCCATTTATGTTGTTGCAAATGGCAGTATTTCATATCTTCTTATGGTTGAGTAGAATTCCATTGTATTCATGTACCACATCTTCTTTATCCAATCATCCATCAAAGGGCACTTTGGTTGCTTCCATGTCTTGGCCACTGTAAATAATAGTGCATTGATCATAGGGGTACAGTTATCTTTACAAATAAATGTTTTCAAAATTTTCAGGTAGATACACTAAAGAGGATTGCTGGGAGATACAGTAACTTTTAACTTTTTGAGAAACCTCCATACTATTTTCCATAATGGCTGTGCAGTTTACATTCACACTAGCAGTCAGTGAGAGAGATGCTTTATTAAGTGATGTTGAGGCAGGACTTCACTGTAAACAGTTAGAAGAGAAGAAAGATACAGATGGGTGAGGCATTCATCAGAAGTAACTAGAGGAAAGGACATTTTTGGAGTTTCTCTCCAGTCTTTTTATGAAGGCCTTTTGCTTCCATTCAAAATAGAAGAACCTCATTAGTAGGCTTCCTGATGAGTTAGCTTAGCACTCTATCCCGACATCACTTTGTCAGAAATTCAGTGAACAAACCAATAGAGTATAGATTGGCCGTATCAAGGCAAATTATTGACAGTCTTACCATTCTTAGGTTGTTTGATTATTTGCTTGTGCAATATCTATTTTGAGAAATTCAACGAAAGAGAAATCCTCAAGTAAGACTAGGGCAGCTGTGATACAAGAGAAGAAAATGGGATCTGGAATTAGACATGTGAATTTGAATCAATGCCTGATATCTACTTACTATGGGACCTTAGATAGGTCATCCAACACCTCAAAGCCTCGGTTGTTTGTTTGTTTTTATCTCTATCTATAGTATGTTGTGAGGGTTCAATGAAATATGGTTTCTGAGTCTCTATTCAGTGCTACAAAATTGTAGATTCTATATGATTCAGCATGCCAAGTTCTTACATTGTTTTAATATTTTAAAATGTAGTCTTTGACCTTAGTTTAATTATTAGTGGGTTCTAAGATAATAGAGACTGCATTATACATTAAACATTTGGATTTCAAGTTTTTCCTTTCTTGGCATATATCTTTTCCATAAATTTCACTTAGTAAGTTGAGTAGGTATAGAATGATACATGTCAGAATGATGTAAAGCAAGTGAAGTGTTATGTAATTTGTTAAAGAATGTATATTTTTCATCCCAATGGATTTTCCCTTCTGATCTGACTATTTGTACTGTATAGAAATTAACTGGTCCGTGGTTGTGTTTTTCAGGATGTTGTGAATTACTGCTGAAGGGCTTTCATTTGTTTTGTGTCTGTACTGGGGCACACGTATCATTGTATTATTTTCTTTAATTTTCTGTGATCTCCTCTGCATGGCAGAGAATGACTAAAGACTCTTAATTTGTCTCCCTGCTTCTAACCCTGGCCCCCATAGCAGTCTACTTTTAAAACTGTAGTCAGAGTGATCCTTGTGAAATATGGTTCAGATTACTCCTCTGTTCAGAAGGCTCCAGTGACTTCCCAGGTCACTTAAAGTTAAGGCCAAGAGCTACAAGACCCTGCATGATCTCTGGCTTCCTTATATCTCTAAGGACATCTCTGACCACATCCCTCTCACTCATCCAGACTTAGTCACTCTTGTCTCTTCTGCTCTTGCAACAAGGCCAGATCCCTTCCTGCTCAGAATCGTTAAATCTGCTCTGCTTTCTGGGATGTTTCTACCTTTGCCTTCCTTCTGGTCTTTTAGAAGTGAGGACTTCCTGACCACCCTGTTTCAAATAGCACCTAAACACCCCACTTCTCTTCTTTTCCCCTCAGCCCCACTTGGGATATGTATGTATGTATGTATGTATGTATGTATATATGTATGTATATGCATGCATGCATGTATGCATATATGTATGTATGTCTGTGTCTGTGTGATATACCAGTTTATTTGTCTTATTTCTTTCTCGCCCATTAGAATGCAAGTTTCATGAGATTAGGGATTAAAAATAATTTTGTTCACTTCTGTATCCGTTTACATATCACAGTACCTAGCCAAGAAGTAGTACTCACTAATACCCATTCTATTAAATAGGAAAATTATTTAATGTTTTGGAATATCTACATTAGCACATTTCAGCTCAAGGCTTTGGAATCCACAAACAGCTTTTTCTCCTTCCCATAATATGGAACTGGCTGATATTTACTCCTAATCACCAAATTATTTCTCTTTGCAGCGAGAGACCAGCACTTACCTTATAAAAAGAACACAACCATTCCAGTCATCAAAATTAATTCCATGTAAATGAGTATGTAGCCAGATATCCATAGTAACCGTCAGGTTTGCCCCATAGAACTGGAAAATTAAGACTTTTTTACCGATAAAGACTTAAGGGCTCATCTGTCTAATGGCCCACTCTTCCTGGGAGAGTTTGAAGTAGAATCTAGAGCACTGAGTCCCCAGGGCAATGCTCTTTCCCGTATGTGTAGTAGATGGTCCCAGGAAACCAGCCCTGAAGGATTATTAACATGACTAACACATAGGCATGACAAGACATGGAACCCAAGGATTACTGACACAAAAGATTACAAAATAGAGGCCGACACTGAGAGTAATCATTGCTTTTCTCCTACCCTTACAGTTCTACAATGGCATCTTATTGATTCTCACTGTAATTATTCCAATTCCTAACCATTCTGGCTTCCCATCTCCTGATTGGCAAGGGAAGGGCACTTTTCAGAGTACAACATTCCTGTTGCCACAGGATGAGGCATGTGAGCTGTGGCCCACAGAACACAGAACATTGATGAGTTTTTCTTAAGATTGTGTGTTTCTTTTTTTAAAATATATTTTATTGATTTTTTTACAGAGAGGAAGGGAGAGGGACAGAGAGTTAGAAACATCGATGGGAGAGAAACATCGATCAGCCGCCTCCTGCACACCCCCTACTGGGGATGTGCCCGCAACCCAGGTACATGCCCTTGACCTGAATCTAACCTGGGACCTTTTCAGTCCCCAGGCCAACACTCTATCCACTGAGCAAAACCGGTTAGGGCAGATCCTGTGTTTCTTGATCTCTTTAAGGGCAGAAGAGTCATGCCTCATAATGGGTGAGGTCTTTGAGGAATTTCCCATCATACATACCAAGACCTTCAATGTAACTGTGTCTTCTAGGGAGGAAAAACCAGTATCATGCAGATAAAAAGTGGTGATGGGGACTGTGTCTGGCTGTCAGTGCTGCTGTTTTGAAATTAGAGATTTAACTGGTTGTGCAGAGCAGGGATGCTTTCTCTAGATCATCTAGATGTGCCCTGATTTAAATGTCCTACATGAGGACTCTATTTAACTATAGATACATACTTCTTAATTCTCTTCGGATCTGATAATGTTTGGGTGGATTGTGTGATTAATTAAGTGCAGATGGTTTTGTGCTTGAACAGGAATTTTACATTGTTAGGGGGAAACTGAATAGAAAAAGTAAAAATAGATTCCATTGCCATTTAGTAAGGACAAGTTAAACAATTCATCTTTAGATTGTCTATCCCTGCCATTAATTTGATGGGGGTGTTCTGTTATGATAGTTCCTTGAATAATTAAGTTAAGGTTGATTATGAAATTTGTTTGATGGATTTTTCTCAGGTAATTTTCAATATGCAAGACTTTTCTCTGGCAAGGTATGCTGAATAGATTCTTATAATCGGGCTTGACAAAAGAGCTCATCTGCTTTTGGAACATAAGTCCTCTAGAAAATGATATTAAAGATTTTTGGAAGGACATGAGTATGGGTAATGGGACCTCTTCTGTCTTGAAGACAGCTCAGAGGAGATGGCATCGCATGCACAAGTTCCAAATAAAGCCTGGGTAAAGACAGAGAGTGAATGAAATATACCCCATCTTTTAAGGGCACTTCAAGTATGTTAATAGCATCTTGAATTTTCTTAAAACCGATGACCAGACAACAAAGGGAATAAAAGAGTTCTAATAGGTCAAGATTTAACATTTAAAATAATACTCTTGGACTTTTTTCAATTAAAAGTTTTAGGGAGCTTGATGATAAGAATATCTTTTTGTGATTTTTTTTTTTTTAAAAAGCACAGCACAGAATGTTGAAAAATCGAGATTATATTATGAATACTTTCAAAACAGGCCTGAAGTTTCAAAACAAGTAATACAGCAAAATACATTTTTGGTTGAGAGAATGTCCTCACATTTAAAAAGCCCCAGAAGGTCTGTGAGTTTCTAATTTATTTGTCTTCACACTTTGACTCAGGCATTTAAAAAAAATGAAAACAGTCTTTTGGCACCCTCTAGGAATATGTAAAATGTGACATATTACTCTGAGTGATTCTTTATATTTGTGTAAGTTCTACCTCTGAGAAAATAGTGTGTTCTAAGAAGGGTAGTATATTTGACAAGTGCATGTCCATGAAGAATCACATGGGCAGCAACATGTGAGAGGTGATAAATCATATTCAAATGGATTTAACAATAGTAACATATTATTCTATGAAAAACTCAACTGTGACAAAAAAGTCACGAAAACTTACTTTAAGTAAACAACAGTAGGGTATTTTTTAAGGAATTAAGAAGTTCTGAGAACACGTAAGTTATAGCCAACACACCAACATATGTTCCATAAAATGACTGTCAGAATATAGAATATGCAGTCCATCCAGGAGCAAATGGGTTTGGGTAGAGCAGCACAGTTTAATACAAATGTAAACATTTTGTTTTACATGTGATCTGCTGATTATTTGGCACATTTGCAAAAACGCAATAGATTACTGGGACTTACTGGAGATGATACATGGGGAAAATGCAGTATTTACCACAAAGAGCTACAGTTAAAAAAAAAGTTGGGAGGTTGTTATTGAGTTCTGCAGGATATGTTGAGGACATGTTCTTACCACTGATATTACAACTGAATGTTTTCCTATGCCTCATTTCAAAAAAGTGGACCAATGGCTTAACTTTCTGTAGTGTAGCATCATCACAATATACAGCATTTCAAGAGTACTTGTCATGAGCCAGGCATTTGTGCTATGGACTTTGTGGGATAGGTACTGGTCTTTGACCATTTTACAGATGGAGAAACTGAGGCTTAGAAGCTTAAGTAGCTTGTCCTGTGGCCTTGGAGCTAGTAAATGACAACACTGGATTCAAATTCAGGTCCGTCTGATTTTAAGGATGAAGTCTTTACCACCCTGTGAGTGTCCCCTCTACAGAAAAATCACCAAAAGGGAACACATTTTCAGCCAAGTCCTGGTCTAAAACAAGTTTCATTCATTTCCTGGTGTTTGGGGGCTCCCAGAAGAACTGATATACAGGGAAAGAGGTTGGCCCAGTTTGGATATCAGAGTAAAAGAGGATGTACAGTTAGTTCCACAGTTGACTGATGGTGTTTGGCTGCCTTAACTTGGCACAATGTCCAGAAAATACAAATGAGGCTGAACTGGTTCTGGGATAAAGCAAGGGATTGTGGCAAGGTCTAATTCAGATGCTGGGCAAGGATAGCCCCGCTCACTCAAGGTTTCCCACCACACAGGCAGGCCTGAAATAGATATAGGGAAGCATCCCTCTGTTGCAAATGCACTTGTCTTCTTAAACAAAGAGATGCTCTCGCTCTTCAAGGGTTTCCTTCATAATTTCCAGTGACAAATGGCCTGGGTTCACGGATGCCCAGGATTTCCCGTGTGTGGCGCTGTACACATGACAGGTGAATTGCCCGAATGTGAAGCTTTTTATTTAAACCCAAAGCCACCCTTCTGTGTACATTTTATTGTGTCTGGGAATATTCAGTTGAAATGGCTTCTGCATACTGATGTAACCAGAATAGAAGCCGTGGGAAGGATAAAATGTGTATCCCAAAGGCACTATTCAGAACCTTCCGAGCTATGTTCCTCGATGCTCAGTTTTTATTAACGGTTAAATTAAGAGTTGGATAAATTGAGGTAAGGCCCATCACATAACAGCATAGTAACGGGTGATAGCAAAGGATTGCTATCGCAGATATAAGGCGATAACATAGATAGAGTTCTTAAAGGGCAGGCTGGTAACCTGAGCTTCGCCTCCAGCTTTCAGGCCTGATTAATTAAACGCCTTGGTAGTGAGATCATAGGAGTCCCCTCACCCCGCCCCCAGCCTGAGCAAATTCATTCTTAAAGAGCCTTTTCGTTTATTTACAGGACTCTTCTATTGTTTAATTTCACTTTAGCTCAAAATAATGAGTCATTTTGAAACCGTGCCTAATGGAGGGCCGGATACTGTTAATGGTTTACAGTGCAGACCAGCAAATGCTAGACTGGGACTGACACGTGCTGTGCCACACATATGTTATCATGGTTGTGTTGCATTTAAGAGCCACAGCCTGGTCCCGACTAACTGTGGAGGGGGCTGTGTGTGTAAAAGGTCGAGTGTTGTGTTTTCATCTTTTGTTTGTGCTGTTTTCCCAGCTGATCAGTGGTACTGTAAGCTTTCAGTAGCTGCTCTGCATTCCTCTGGGCTGTTGTACGCATTCTTATGAATCCATCTTGGGTTCCTGATTATGTGCTTCCACCTCTTTATAGTAAAAATTCACCCTTTTCAGTTAGGCATTTCAAGTGCACGGCGGCTGGGTACAAGCATTGGTTCTGGCTGTGGTCATTGCCCAAGGACTGTCCTTTATTACAGAATACAACTGTGTGCAGTGCTGGGGAGCAGAGGATCCTATGCGTGGGGGTGTTAGGACCCTGGTGTGATTCCTGGTCTGGCTCCCCATTTTCTAGGGAACCTGTTTGACCCTCAGCCTCCAGTGGTAAAAGCAGTCTTTAAAAGGAAGATATAGAATAAATTCTCTTAAAAGCAGCAGCATTCTTTACATTATCCTCTTCATTTGCCTGGCTTTTCATGCTATACAGGAGTAAGAAGAAAAAAGAAAAGTACAAAATAACAATAGAAGCTTGGGTGTCATAGCCTATGACAAGGCAGACATTTCTAGAAATGAGCTTCGGATCGATAGTAATATAGTGAAGAGTTTGGTCATCGTGTAGTGATACATATAATAAAACGTGGAGATTATTTTTCTTGTGCAAGTTTTGGGGCATTCTTGTATTTCCTAGATTTGATAACTTGGGTAACTTAACTTTTAGCTGGAAAAAAAATGCCGAGGCATGCTTTGGGTATTCTAACTTCTCTCCTTCTGCCATTGTGGCTACCTTCTTATCCCTTTCCCTCTGATGCTCCTGTCCTTTGCTGTTTTTCATAGCTTGATGAACCGAAGCAGTAATGGTTCCATTAGTTGCAGTAAATCTGCTGAGCTTGCTTTTCGAGGCGAGCATGTCGTCACCAGCACTTTTTTTTTTTTGCAGTTTCTTATTAGTGTGTGCCCTTTCCTGACTCTGCAGGAGCCTTCGCCTGGAATTAAACCTTTTCTGCTAGCCCTGTCCTTACTCTGTGCAAAATGATTACAGCTCATGATGCCATCTTCCTGCTGACAGTCAGATACTGCTGAGATGACAATAGAGTCCCTGCCCCTTTAAATAGGATGCTACCTGGTTGTACTGGAAGCTTTGATAGTGAGAGCCATTTGAAGAAATGTGTTTAAGAGAACAGAATGCGACAGAGGCTCCTTGAAATTATATTTTGGAAAGGCCTGGTCCTTATTAGATAGGTGACATCAGGAGTTGAACTCCGGGTGTTTAGAGTAGTTGAAAATCTAGCATACTTTCATGATCCCAGAACCGGAGGGCTGACTCAGGACGGGTCTCAGAGGGCTGCCTCTGCAGAGTGAGAAGCACCCAGCTGAGAACAATAATGTTCAAGTTATCTAATTTTAGGGTTGCCATTGACACCTCACTCCAAAAGTGTGCTTTTCTTGTTGTGCTCAGCAAAAAAACAGTTTCCTTTTATTCGTCAGCACATTTGGAGTAAAGAACCCAGAATCTTAAAGGCCAGTACGTTAGCAGGGTTTTAGAGAAACATCAGTCCGATTAAAGGCAGAGCCCTCTTGAGGGCTGTGTGTCTGACAGTTTGCAATTAAATTATGTTTCTTCTTGGCCTGACCAGGTGGCTCAGTTGGTGGAAGCATCGTCCCATGCGCCAAAAGGTTGTGGGTTCAATCCCAGGATGGGGTGTGTATGGGAGGCAACCTATCTCTCTCTCTCTCTCTCTCTCTCTCTCTCTCTCTCTCTCTCTCTTTCTCTCTCTCCCTTCCCCCCCCCATCTTATTTCTCAAAAAATCAATTAAAACATATCATTGGGTGAGGATTAAAAAATTATATTTCTTCTTTTCTCCCCTCATATACATGCTTTCTCCTCCATTGCCTTGCACATATTTCTCTCTTAGCTCTTCTTCAAGATAGCTTTAGGAGCTTGTGCTTTCTTTTCTCCAGGTCATTGCTCACCAAAGGATGGACAAAACGGCACTACATGATCTGAAATCTGATTTAACATTTTTCTGGGAGACTTCAGATTTGTGGTGTGGTATTTTGTTTAAAGACAGTGAAGGCAATGCAAAGCCATTTTTTTTTATTTAAAAAAATAATAATCAAATATTCTGTGTACTAGTATGAATGGTATACCTTGACTTTGCAATTCACAATGAAACTCCAAACTTATCATAACTTTGCTAATAGAGATAGATGCCAAGTGTTACTGAAGGATAAAGTAGTGAGATTTTGCCTTGCCTTGGAGGAGGGTTCTACCCCAGAGAGGAGAAGGTATTCCACCATGACCACTGGTAACATTTTGTCAGGCAGAAAGAATGAAGAAACCACAAACACAGTGTAGGAGCATAAAAATGGTTTTGAACTCTAAATATGTTGTTGTCCTTGAGGTGGCAGAAGCTTAGGGCAGAATATTAGGCAAAATACTGGGATTGGAGCTAGCTGAATACCATGAAAAGGTGTTTTGACTTTATCCTGCAGGAGATAATAAGTCACCAATAACTTACTTGATATTTAAATTATAGGAAAGTCATGCTGTCAGCAAATGGGTTGGGAGGACAAAAATCAGTGTCAAAGAGGCTGGTGTAGTGTGTAGGAGACAGGTGATGAGCAACCTCACAAATCAAGGGGCACTGGCGATGGAGGAAAAGGCGGAGACAGAGGAGGCACATGTGAAGATGAATAGACTTGGGTATGCGGGTTCATGAAAGCAAAGACAACCATGCCCCTGTGGTCCCTGCCTTGGACAATGGAGCAGAGGGCGATGACAATTCCGAGATGAAGAATGCCGCCTCAGACACTAGGTGATAGGGCCAGCGTATTTCTCTTTCGGCTTCGGCCTCATTGAATCATGTCTTGGTTTACGGACAAGGCATGCTATTTACGTGATCTGTTTTGCAATGTTGACTTTGAGAATCTGGGACATGGACCAAAAGATAATCAATGTGATTGCGCCTTGGTGTAATGCAGTACCATTTCTAATTTGCACTTTACAGAATGTTTTTATAGAACTAAACTTTCAGCTTGTTTTCTCTTTTCTGCTGTTAGCTTTCCTCCCTTAGCGGGCTGCCCAAGAACCTTTAGGAATCCTAAGATTGATCGGTGCCACATTAAAATTTAAGGAACTACTTCATCAGAACCATATGCTGCATTTCCTGAGAACTATCAGCAAAGCAGGGAAAGAAAACATGTCAGGTCGGCATTGTTGTTCCTGCTAACTGGGTGCTTTCTCCACACGGTGGTCCCTGGTCACTGCTTCCCTATCAAAATACATGCAGCAGCCACAAGAGTCACAGCTTCATGGGGGATTTTGTGAGTGACCTACAGTGGTTCCAGTCCTTGGGTCCGTTTGAACATATCAAAAGATATTAATGTGCTTTCGTATGGCTATTTCCTTCCTCGTTTCTAAACTCTAAAATGGTCAGTCAGAGTAGGCCAGACACTGACTGGCTTTTTAACTGAATATTTAATAAGCTAGAATGGCTGCCAATACCTTAAAAGAGTAGGGAACGTGACTTAGATACATGTAGAATTTTCTTTAAATTTGGCTTCTGGGTTTTATTTAGCTGAGAAGCGTTTTTTCCTTCTGTGTTCATCCTCCTCAGCCTCCCTCTCTCTTTCCTTCCTTCCCCTTCGAGCTTTGCTGCATCCTTCTCATCATTCATGCCCCAAAGAAGGCCTCACTCCCAGCTGACCATTCTTTAAGACCTAATGGCAAATGTTGAGTTCTCCTCCAGTTGATAACCTCACTAAAGCCATGGCAGCACTACCATTTAATAATTTGTTTATTTCCAGGACCTATACTGAGTTTGGTATCATGGATATTCATTGGGGATTTTGAGGAAGGGCCGCAGGCCTGATAGAAAGTCAGTGCATTTTGTCATATTGTGGTTGGTGTTCTTTGGGACAAGGATAATACATGCAAATAAAGCAAATGCACTGCACGTTGATACAGACTCGAAGCAATGCCTTAAGGAGTACATGTGTGCTTTTAAACAATGCATCACACTAATGCAGTTTGTCAATAACCCATCTTTAGTGCATATCTAGTATATGAAAAGCCATTCTAAAGCTTACTCCCAGCATGCTCCACTTTAGGCAATTATGATCTGTAGTATCACTCTTGGAAATAAGAACTAGGAAGTTTCTGGTTTTGGACCTGTACCCAAAAGTGGATAGAGTGGTACCTTCTCCAAGAATGTCTAGAGATTTCCAGTGAATTCTATTGTTGCAGACCATACTGTTGGAAAGAGGCTGTCCTCTGGGAAGTATTAGAGGCACTGTAATCATCCTTTTTACTGTTCTCAGGAAATTTTCACTTTCATCTTGACTTCCCATGCTACTCTGGATTTTTCTCATATGGGTTCTACCTCCAGCAGTTAATGTCTATATGAAAAATGCAAATATATTTCTCCCTTTTCTAAAAAGCATTTCCACTTTAAGATTAGAAACATACAAAAACAAAGAGAATCAATGTATGCAACCCAAATGAAGCTATAGTTACATTTTATTTATTGATTTTTAATGTATACCTTACTCCCTTGCAGAAAACCTACAAAGCAATGTACATGTTTACATATATATAATGCTTATCTTGTGCCCACTATTATTTTGTTTTATTTGTCCTCACCACTTTAGTAAGTAGATACTAGAATTCCCATTTGAAAGGTAAGGCAACTGAGGCATTTTCCCAGAACTCACAGCTAGTACCACTCACAGCCTTGATCTGGGGCACAAACCCATCTCTTTTCAGAGCAGCAGTATTCATGTTTCAAAAAACACAAAAATATTCATACAGGGCTGTAAGGTCATTTTTAATAATAATTTTGAGAATGCTAAGTATAGAAAGAATCGTTATTGGACAGGAGTTATCTAGGTGTCATCCACTCCGAAATAAGAAATAAAAGGATAATTAAACTGGATGGATATCTGTGTCTTTAAGCATGAAATATTAAATGCATATCTGTTAAATTTTTAAAGTTAAAACGTTATCACTTACATTATACTCACTGGTCGTCAGTCTCTATGCCCATCTGTGTATCTAGTGCACATCCGTTGGGTGCAGACCAGTACCCTGGAGTGGTGGTGGGGGGAGGGAGAGGGGGCGGGAGGGCCGAGGGGAGAAGACTGTAGGATAGAATATGGTCTGTATTTGTAAGAAGCCTACAGTCTAGTGACTCATAGATGTAAACTCTGCAGAGTTCTCGGAGGAGGTGTTTAGAATCAAATTATTGAAGAAGCAGTCCACACACATCCTTGTGAAGTGGCAGAGCATAGTTGTGAAGAATAGTTAAAAATATACGTTTTGGCGTTAGACTTCTGGCATTTACCGTCCAGCTTCATCACTTACTAGCTTGTTATTCCTGGAAATTCCTTAATCTACCTCTGCTTCCATTGCTTTATTTGTAAAATACTAGTACCAAATACAAGCCACTTTATATGATTATTTGATGAACACTCTGTAGCACTGTGCTGTGCAGTGCTCTGAATATTTTACAAATAACAAGTTATCGAGTCCCTCAAAGAACTAGGTAGGTGTTGCTATTGTTAGCATTGAGAGGATAAAAAGAGTTTATATGGATAAAGTATTTAGAGCAATGGCGGCACATAGTAGATACTCAGTAAACATAATCCTTAGCAAAGAAGAAGAAAAACATCATGTGCACAAGCTATAGAGACAAGAGCAAGTACTCAATCTATGTTTTGCGGATGTTATTGTCATGAATTTGGTTCCGGTGACCAATAAAGGGGATTTTTTGAATGGAATGTGATACAACGAGCTTCTTAATTTCCACTGTCAACATATGAGACATGTCTGGTTATTCACATGTTTGTGGCTTAAAAGCAACACCATTTACCTCATGAAAACTCTTCTTTTTTATTAAGTAGGGAATATACATCGTGAGAATACATTTATGCATCATGGAGTCTTATCGTAATACAAAAAAACGTCACGAAAAACACGTGGTTCATAAACACGAGTGTTTTTCTGAATTAACTTGTGTGGAGGGAAGAATAAAAACTGGTGACCGTTGTTCTAAAAGGCTGGCTCTCTGGGTTCACTTTTCTCTGCCCACAACTCCCTGTCTTGTGTGTGTAATACTGTGGCAGCCCAAAACATTTTCTAGTTGACCTATCAGAAGGCTCTATTTATGATTTACTTTTACCTTGACCCCGAGTTGTTGTTTTTAACCCTAGATATTAATAGCAACATTTAATGAATACTGTTTTACTCATTCATAATAGACTTTTGCCTGTATTTTATAAAAGCTTCTAATGGTCTCAAAGCCTTGAGAGTGCTTTTTGAATATTGCTGTTATTGGCATGTTGTTGTTTTATCCCCCCTTAAACTAACCTGGACATGAAGGCTGATGCCTGAGATTAATCCAGGCCTAACCCATATACATGTGCAACATGGTTTGTTGTCATCTTTTTGAACAGGAGCAATCTATCCGGTTGTCATTTAGTTCTGTGTTTAGTGCTGGAGAAGAAGGGAATTTGGAAGAGCTCTTGTTGGGCTTGCATGTGATGACACAGGGGGAACTCTGCCCAGGGAACATGTTATAGGCAGAAAGAATTAAATGGTTCTAGATGTATAATTCAACACTTCATTTCGCAGGCGTTGGCTCAATGTCTAATGTAAATGAAATGCATATAAACATATGATGAGAGATAACTGTCCCTTTATTTTCCTGGTTACCAAATAAGTAAAATGTAGAGGTAGACAATACACTGGGGAAGCAAATGGTATGGATCAGGAGCAGAGAGGAAGTTGAGGGGTGGCTTTAGACATTTCCTAAGTAATGAAATAGAAAATGTAAGCGAATCTGGAAGCTAAAATCTCTCCTTATAAATCAGGTTTTGCCCTTTAGAAGCAAAATGGCTGGTGGATAGAGTATCATTGTATCAGTATTTAGAATTGTCAACCTGAGCCCACAGATACAGCTGCCTTTCATGAAACAATTGTCAGCTGTAATGAATTGGTGTCCATAAAGTACTTCTGTAAATGCCAATGTTAAAAAAAAAATATGCTCAGAACTCTCTTAGAGTAATACAGGGTAATTCTTCTACCCCTAGGTATCTAGACTGAAATCTTATCACATGTCATTATTTTAAATAGATCGGAAAGATACAATACTATTAATCATGGATTTCAATAAACCGAGAGAGAAAAAGAACCAAGTAATTCTCATGATCCACAGTTTTTAGAAATATGGCTATTGAAGTGCAGGGGCCTTTATTATCTTATTGCACACAGTTTGCTCTAAAATAGAAGGGGGATGGAAATACCTTGATGATATATTGTCATGTGGGTCACTTTGTGGCCAGCATTTTTTTTATGATGGGACAGTGTTTCATTGACATCCTGTTATTTATTGAACAGCAGGGCAAGTAGGCTAGTCAGTCATGGTTGCATGTCTGGCCAATCAGGATCTGCCTTGGTTTTGTGAAGTGCTAATTTTTAAATGAAATGCATATAAACATACGCTTCCTTTCATTTTTTTCTTACCAGTATCTATTTTATATCAATCTTTTTCATTAGATTCTCATCTGCAGACATTTTAAAATGCTCCACATGCCATTTCCAATTCAACATAGACACCTAAATGCGCATTATTTAAATTAAATATGAATGCTTTGAAAAGTGTGCACTTATATCATAATTGCTTGAAACTACCTTTACACATTATGTACCTTGTAGTTTTGAATCTTGTCAATGTATGCAAGAACCAAAGTTAGGCTTAAAAAAAAAAGCAAAATAAATTATTCACATCACATACGTCTGTACATCTGATAGTGTAATTAGCAATCAAAAGTTCTACATATGGTGATGTAATACAGACATTATAATTTTGTACATCCTGCTGTTGATGGATTTAGGTACCACATTTTGCACATTTTCTATTTCATTACTTAGGACTGAAAAAAGACAAAAATAAAATAACATGTTTTCTTTATTTTAGTTCCTTTTTAATCATCCTTCACGCTCCTTTTGCTTTCCTTCCGTGTCTGGCTCTCATTTCCCCAGTTTAGATAGAACTTGTTTTTCTTCATTTATCTTTACGCTTTCCTGCTCTGTGGCTCTAACACTAATAACAATAGAAATCTTGGACCTGGATCTGGGGGAATTTTGGAGGTCACTGAGGTTGTGTCTCTGCTTTCAGTTAGCGTTCTAGCCCTTCCAGAATGAGAATTATTTATGCTTTTCTCAACATTGGCACACATTTCTTGCATTTTTCAAATCATGTCTGATTTAATTTTTCTAAAAGCTTTATGTATCCTAACATTAATAGCTCTGGTTTAAATAACAGTTCGCTAATTCTTATTTCTTCATAACGCCTCCAAGTTCTCATTAACTTTCTTCTACTTCAACTCATTCCATTCCTTTCATTGAATTGTTAGATGTACCTCTAGTAGATAAAGTAAAAGTCTAATCAGTTTTAGCAGAGTGAAAGTATTTCATAAAAAGATTTTTTCTGAAAGGTTGTATGCTCAGACATCTCACTAGCTAGCAATTTCCCATCAGTGGTCTTATGTTAATGTTTATGCTTTCCTTTGCTTTCCTGTGATTGCTGGCTCTCTAGTGATCTGTGGCCTGTCACGTCTTCTCCAGCTGGTCAGATTTTATTTGTCATATGCTTTACCCATGAAATTCCTATGCAATTAAAAATGCAAAAACAGTAAGAACTGCAGTGTATTCATACGAGATATGTTTCTGCTCTATGTCACCATCTTCACAATTACTCAAAAAGAGAAAAAACAAGAAAAGGAAAGAAAAGGAAAGAAATGGGATATGGACTTAATTATTCACAGAATTGTCTTCAGATTTTAATCTTGGTATTTAGTAGTTTGGGGCCAAAAATCTCATCTGTAAGACAGGTATAGCAACTATTCGGAGTCATGTAAGTTTTAAACTGAATGAGATAGCATTCGTAAGGTTCTGGGTACACGTTGCTGGCACAGTGATGGGGTCGTGGGTATGTGTATGCCAACAGATTCAAAAAAGAACACATTTTCGTTCATCACTTAAATATTTAATGAAACTATTCTTCATTGATTAAAACTGAAATGAAACAGGAATGCACAAGGCCCTCTACTTATTGTGGACACCCTCCTCTGTGAGGCTGACCCCAAACCAGGAAGAGATGCATTAGAATCACATTTAGCTACAGTTTACCCGGCAAATGGTAGGCTGATGTAAAGCCTGATTTCCTTATCAGCTAAAGAAACAAAGTCTCATTTGTCAAGTGCACATGGAACACCTCTGGATGTGGTCATTATTGATATGTACACAGCCATCAATTAAACGTTTTGTCATGCTCTGCTAGGCAACTGTTCTCTTTGCTAATGGTTTCTGTCCCTAGAGTTAAACTTGTAAGGATGGTTCGTATTTCAGATATATTATGATTTTCATAATTTTGTATTTTTAATGTGTGACGCTTCATTGAAATCTAGCCACATACGAATTAGCACTTAAGTGATTTATCATTTGAGTCAACCCCCAAAGTGAGCTGTTAAAGCTGTCCTGAAACTCACACATGACTAAGTGGGATGTTAAATATATAGATATATTTTAAAAATACAAATGTATTCACACCGGGAAGTGAGCTCAGCATCACAGGTTGCTGCAGAATTGTGAGCTTTGTGTTGCTGTGGGTGAATGAAACTGGGTTTCAGGTAGAAAGGCTAAAACCTGTAATAACATAAAAATAGATCCTGTGACTCCACTATTGAAGAATTTTATCTCACTTAGCCGTCCACACGCAGCATGCATGGTGTCTAATTTTTAGGTTCCTGAAGAGTTTCTTTTATTTTACACTATAGGACCAAATCTGTGGATTCTCAAATCAAATAACTGTGAACACAGACAGATTCTCAGTTAATGCGATGTTATATTAACTGATGTTAATGAAGTCTGTTGCTCTTCCATTGTTCAAACTGTAACCAGGAAGCTCTAATGATGGGTGGTCATGAGCCCAGACTCCTGACTCAGACCTTACAATCCATCTCTGCCAACACTAACTAAAGTAATAATGCCCATCTCATGACATTGTTAGGCATGAATAAGGTAAATATGTAGACTTACCACATTGTGTGTGTTAGTGTGTGTATATGCATGCATGCATGTGTATACTTAAAAAGCCATTCATTCATTCATTCACTCATATGAAGAAACATTGATGGGTCTGCCTTATGCCATTCATTGCTAGACACTGGATATGCAGATATGAACAAGGACATCCCTAGTCTTTTTCTGGCAGGCTGTTCCTGTTTGGTGAATAAGACAGAGCAGTACATTAACCATCAACTAATGAAGCAGTAGATTCATTATAGTAGGACCAGTGTGGAGGGTCAAAATTCTCAGTCTAGGTCGAGGAAGGAAGGCTACTTTTATTTTCTACTGTGGTATTAGTGTAGCGGGAAAGTAGGAGCTCAACTGGCATCTAGCGTTAAGGGCAGATTCCTCGCTGGCTTCAAGGAGAACAGTGTGCATGTGTGAAGGTATTTACTTATAAACAGCTTCATTACCTTAAGGACAGGAATGTTCAGTACTCAAAAGTCTATTTGGAATATGTAAGTGAGTTTGTGCATGTGCGTTTGCAAACACATGTGTATGCACAGGCATATGTATGTAGATTTTATATTAGTCTACTAAGGTAGCTGTAACAAATTATTAACAATTGTTCATGTTAAAACATCCCAGGCTTATTATTTTACGACTCTGGAGGTCAGTGGTCTGAATGAGTCTCAGGGGGCTAAACTGAAGGCTCTGGCAGTGTGGTATTCCTTTCTGGAGACCCTAGGGCAGGATCTATTCTCTTACTTGCCTTCACCAGCCTCAAGAGCCTGGTTGCATTTCTTGCCTGCAGCCCCCATCTATCTTTCAAAGTCAGCAATGGCCAGGAGAGTCATCTTGCAAAGTCATCACTCTGGCCAAGATGAATTTGCCCAGGTTACATGTTGGTCTGAAGGAGAGCCAGGATTTGAACTAGAGGAGCTGTAATCCACTTCAATGTCCTGCTTCTTGGACATAATTTGAGATAATTTATTCTTAAATGTGTCTTTTTTTTTTTTTTTTAACAACTATCTCACCTACTGCTACACCATTACCTTTCACTGAGGGCTTGTTGAACTGAATTATATTAGATGGTCTTTGGTAAAAATACTCATTTCATTTTTCAACTAATAGAGATGAAAGTTAAAAAAAAAAACCCCCACACACAGAGAAAACCTTGAATCTCTTCCAAGACATTTGTTTAGATAGTACAAACTCAGCTTTTTTCCTTTTGCATAATCATATGTCAGAGGATATTCCTTTGTCAAGGTCCATTATTTATTATATATTAGTTAGATTATACAGCAAAATATTCTGGCAAGATTTGATAAAACTATGCCGAGCAGTATTTAACCACTCTCCTAATTTATTCTTAAAAAGCTTAAACTTTAGAAAACGTGGTTTTAGAGAAATCCATTAATGCAATTACTTTAAATGTAATTCTGTGTATATTCAATAGGGTGAGAAATAGATAAACCATGTATAATAATAAACCAGAAGAGTAGGAAGAGTGGTTGAGTTTGCTGGTTATTAATCTTTAAGTCAATTTCAGATGCATGTGTCCAGGTCTTCTATGTGCCATATGCTAGGTTGTGTGAGGGAGATTTTGTAACAATTTCATTAGTAACATGAAAAGCATATCCTTAGGGAGCACAGAGTTCAGTGGGTAGGACAGGCAATCAGATGGAGGTCTTCTCAGAAAGACCCAATCTGATGGAGGTCTCCCGGCAGGGGCAGGAAGGGAGGGCACAGTAAGGGTCTGAGGCCAGGATTTGGACATTTCGATGTTTATTCTACAAACATGGGTAACCCTTGGCAGCTCATAATTTTATATTTTTATTTCATCATCTGCAAAATGGGACTAATGATACAGGTTTTACCTACTTTGTGATGTGATATAAGGACTGAATGGATCCTGAATTTGACTGCATCATGATTTCTTTTTAAGGGATGTGGAGGAAGGTATCAAATGAAGCTATTTTTCTTGGAGTGACTATAATTCCAAACAAGACATAGGCAATAAAATTATACAATATGAAAAAAGAAGGCTTATTTCACATTAAGCACAGCTATATTATTTTACTACCTTTCACAATCCATATTTGGTTGCTTCAAATAGTTATTGGACCAAAACAAAAAGACTGAAGATGTTAGCAGGGCTAATTTATTCCAGAACTTAATTCACTATTTTTTATATAATCTGTATTTGGTTGACTCACGTAGTTAATAGAGAAGCCAAACATGAAGCTAACTTATCTGATTCATTTCATCACTTTACTGGGCATTTTATGAGGTATTGCCAGTAATGCAGAGTTGACTAAGATAAGATGCAGCCTCCACCTTTATAGAGAGAGCACAGTTTCCTGGTAATAACAGGGATAAAATGCATGCATATGAGACCAAATGCATTCAGGTGCCATAGAATAGCTGTAGAGATTCACAGGAGGAAGTGAGCATAGGAAACTGAAAACTATATAACTGACATTCTGTGTTTTATATAATTCTCATGGTAAGAAGAAAACAGTTTAAAATCAAGCAGTGTGGAAGAAATAAAAACTGTAGAGGAAGGTATTACCATTTGATTGAAAAGCCTGTGATTTTTATAAGGAATAACCAAGCTCCTCAGGAGACGGTGTGTGTCAGTGGCTCTCCTTCATAGCCACTTTCACTGTGCTTTATGAAAACATGAATTTTTTCTCCCGAAAGTTTTATTGTGAACAGTAATAGCTTTGAAAACATGATCTGTAGGTCCAGGAATAAAATAATGTTATGATAAAAACCTGTAGCCTGGAGGTTATGGTCATGGAAAAAATAAAATGTCTACCTGCCTCTAACTGGTTCAGATCATTGCAAGATGGTATTGCAATATCTATAGATTTCAAACACCAGTGATAAGATCCCCTGAAGAATACACCCATTTACATTATTGTGACCTTGGATGCTTGTCAAAATGACTGTTTAACTGGACTAGCTGGGCTGAGTGTCTTAGAGCTCCTTAGAGCTGATTCCCTTGAAGCTACTGGCTAGCCCAGTAGGGGACTCCAGGTTCCGCCTTGAGACACAAGGAAAACATTTAACAATGAGAAGCTAGCTTTTGGTTGCCAGTATTTTTGAAAAAAAAGTACCAAGAGACTGACACACTGAGTGTAGAGTGGTTTGGGGTATAAGAACTACATCTTTTTTTTTTTAACTGTTTGATTGAAAAGCCTGTGATTTTTTTTTATAAGGAATAACCAAGCTGCACTGTCAATTGCATAGTAAGTGGTACAACAAGAATTTCAGGAACAAATATGCGCCCCTAAGCACTGGATTATAACTGTGCAGACATTCTTAGAATTACTCGGGGCCAAAGGCTTTGTTCCTGCCGGCCACCTGCAGCGAGTGGTAATGCCCTTTTACAGTTCTGTGAGGCCCCGCGTGGACCATCTGACTTGACACTGGACACTGTTAAGAGGAGACAAGCCTACAGAGAGAGAGTGATTAATGTAAACTCCTTTGCAACCAACCAGAGGCTTAAGGAATTCTTTTCGGCAGCATTCCAGAGGTAATTGCCCACCGTTTTATTTAGGAAAGCATTAAGTCATTAAAAAACAACAACAAGGTACACTGTGACACACTAGGGGTGGATATTACCCAAGAAAGGAATAGAAAACAAATGGAAAATGGAGGGTAAACAGGATGATGTGAGTCTGTAGCATCTTGGAGGGAGGGTGGGGTTCACTTTACCAATGTGTTTTAGGTTCATAAACTCAAAGGTTTTATACAATATCTCCTTTCTAGTCTGGCACCCTTGCACGAATTCTCTGACAAGGAACCATTTTATTAAGTAGAATCTAATACACTTGCCAGATGAGACTATATTTTCTTCAATTTCTGCAAATTACTTCTCACTCTGTTATTAATGCCTCTATAAATAAAACCGTAAGAGAAGACATTAAACAAAGTGCATACTTTAAAAATAATTGATTAGGGATCTGTTTAACATTATTGTGTTTGAATCCATTACTGTCTTATATGAGACCAATTCTGTTCCAATTTGGCATCCACTATCCACAAGAGCATCTCAGCTTCCCAAATAGTGTAGCCAAATCTCCTCTCCATCATGCTGGGGCTGGGGGCGAGGGGAGATAATCGACTTCGGTTGTGCTCAGAATGCCTGGGCGCTCCATATGGCCTAGTTTCCACTGGCAAGTTCGCCCTGACAGTCTTAGGGGATTCCGCTACATATGCGTGAGTATTATACATTAAAGTTCTAATGCGCTTGGAGGCCAGTGCTGCATGAATGGCAGGCAAAATGAGAAGAAAAAGAAAAAAACATTTTTTAGTGAAACTGTAAGCATGTGGTTCTCCCCAGGCCCTGAAATTAGGAGTTTGAAGAGACTTCATCCTTCTTTTTCTGGAACGAACTCTTAGGAGATGTGTGGAAATTAGGCAGTTTCTTGAAACCTTCGCTCTCAGAAGTGGCTGTAATCATTCCAGTTTAACTCCTTGCCTCATCCTTAACCTATCACCATTTTTCAAACACATTTTAAAGGATTTTTTTCTTTGCAGTTTTAAATAAAAACAGATAATGCATGTAGCCACATGGAAGTGATCTATCAGCAGGCTCATTGAAAGAAAGCACACACTTAAGAAGCCAGTTCCTGACTTTCGCTCTGGTGGAGTGGCCCAGGCAGCCCATGCATCCGCTTTTCTCCCTTCCTTCCTCCTACCTTTCCTTCTTTTTATTCTTATTTTTCAGATTCCTTTACTTCCTATGCTCCCTGGATCTGAAAAGCACTATGGATCTTGTTTTCTGATGCAGAACAGTGACTTACATGACAGATAATTCAAGGAAGGGCTACCAAGTGAAGAGTCCAGCATCCACAAGTTCACTCTCTAATAAGGGCCAACCTTTCTTGCAGATCAATTCACCACTCACACATTTAGACATCTAATAGTAATTTATGGGCTGTTGAGCCAAGCATCCCTTCTGCCCTCCCTCCCTCCTTCCCTCTTTCCCTCCCTCCCTCTTTCCTTCCTTTTGGATATGAAAGTAATGCACAAATAGACAGACTGACTAAAGTCAAGCAACAATGGCACACTAGTGCTCAAAGGGCACCCTGAATTTACATCATTCTATCATCAATTGATAATTATTATGTATTATACATAGTATTCTATAATTACTCTATATGTAGTAATTGCTACATATTATATAGTGTGTATGATTGCTATATATAACCAATTAATTACTAAATATTTTTATTATAATTATTATAATTCATTCGCAGAAATTGGTTCACATAAAGGAAAAAGAAGGGGTCAAGTGGAACTTAAGTTCAAGTCTTCAGACTTCTTGGGTTTCATTTCCTGGCCTGCGTAATGAGGTTAGCTCTTCATGCTTTGTATGGCTGTTGTGTGAACTGAAAGCCATAAAACAGACCTGAAATAGTGTCTGGCTCATAGAAATGCTTAATACATGGCAACTAGTATTATCTCATATTATACAAGTTGAGTAATAATTACCAGTCTTAGTCCATTCTTGGTGGGGTGAGGGGGGGTTAGGGTGATTTTTATTTTCTGTCACAGAAACTGTGATGAGGGAAATGCAACACTTACTCAAGGTCACCCAATAAGTCACTCACTGTCATTAGGACTTAAGGGTTTTCCGCTTTGCTGTCTGATTTCAGTCCATTAGGCCACAGAGTCATCAAAACGAACCGGAAAAGAACCCCATCAAAAAGCAAAAGTAACAAAATCAAAGGATCCTGAACCACGATTGTACTAAAAGCCATCTGCTATCTTCGTCCACATTCTCAACCCTCTTGAAATGTTATTTGTGAAGGCTTAAAAGGCTTGACTGGAAACCTTCATGTCTTTTTAAAGATACAGTGTATCTATTGCTGACTCATGCATGCTGAATTAAGAATTGTAATATAGATTTTATAATATACATCAGAGAGATGCCAATGCTTTTTACATTGCCAAAGCCTTTAGCCTTTTGCTGTAGATAAAGAAGCTGTATGATTAGCCAAGTAAATATTTGTTGCTACAGTGGTAATGGTGGGGAGAGAGAGC
>PVJC01010572.1:0-43510 GCA_004026665.1 Murina feae
ACTGTGTATGAATTGATGTTGCTGTATTAAACTAAAAATACCCTTGGCCCTTAAAAAAGGCTTGTGTGAGCGGATAGGGATTTAGATGTAGGTTTGTGAGGGACAGTTCAGGAGGATTGAGAGTAGGAACAACAAAGACACTCCAAAAGAAATAAAAAAAACAACAAAACTCAACAACTTTCAAGAAGGTTGCTGAAGAGTAGAATAAGGAGTTGAGAAATTCTAGAGGGAAATGTAATTGAATGTAATCAAACTCTCTGCTTGGTGGGGATTTAGGAGGTGATAAATTAAGAGGAAATTATAAGCAAGTGCACAAAGGGGAAAGAAGATTTTAGACCTAGAAAGGGCCACTCATTTGATAACCATGTCATATATAACCAAAGATCTACTTATTAGCCATTTTGTATTTTTTTATTAGCTCAACTATAGGTTATTTTCCATTTGCCAGGCAGAAGTGCTGGAATTCACTGATAGATTGTGGCCTTTATTTCCCACTGCAAATTAATCATTCTCTCTAATTAATGTTCAATTAATTTGATTTAAATTTTGAATGAAGATGAAGTTAGCAAAAAAAGAAATAAAAGCATTAGAAAATAAGAATATTGTTACCTTTTTAAGGACTGCTGTATCTTCATAGCTTCATAGACATAGTCAAAGTAAAACAATTTTTTTTTTTGTTAATCCTCATTTGAGGATACTTTTTTTTTCACTCATTGATTTTTAGAGAGAGTAGAGGGGGGAGAGACAGAGAGAAAGAAAAATAGATGTGAGAGAGTCATATCAATTGGTTGCCTCCTGCAATGCCCCAAAAGGAGCCAGAGATGGAGCCTGCAACCTAATGTGCCCTTGACCGGAATCAAACCTGTGACCCTTTAGTCCTTGGGGCTACTCTCTACCCGCTGAGCAAAACTATCTAGGGATAGTAAAATTTTGATTATTAAAATGGTGGTATGAGAATCTTTCTAGTTTTGATATTGTTAGATACTCTGTTTAATTAAGCACTTTTGTTTACATGAACAGGATCCCAGCTTATTGTAGCCCCGATGGAGTTTGAAGAGGAGGATTTTTAAGTCAAATTAATTACATTCTGCCCTAGGGCAGGGAACCAGCAAGTTTGCAGACATATCATCCTTTGAATTTTCCAAGTTAAAGAGGAGATAGACAGGATAGGTGCTCCATGGGGAGAGAGAGAAGAGGTATGAATGATGGACTAAGATAGCTCATACTATTTTATTTGAAACATGATATTATGAGTTCCATGAATACCATAAATTTGCAAGTACTTATATTTGAACTTAAATGCATACTACTAAGGAAAAATTTAAAGACTTTTGGGATTCCAGGATACCTCATTCTTCTACTTGTTAGAACAGATACTTGCAAACTGACTCTTTGGGTATTAAATTAATACCTGATTATCCAAGAGTTACGAGAGGTTAATACTGCACATACCTGTCTTTTAGCAAATACAAAAAATAATGCATTAAAACTGCAAATTGTAGAGTACAGCACAGAATATTTTCTCCTGGAAAAATATTAACTTAAACGTACAACAATGATTTCATAAAAAGAGAAGATAACCTTTGATGAAGCTTACAAGGTAATTATTTGCTATTATGACCTTAAATTTAAAACATTTTGGATAGCCATTCTAGTATTTACGTTTGGGATATTTAAGAACTTGGAGTTTCTTGAATCAAGATTCTCTGCTTGGAACAATTATCACTTACTGCAGAAGCAAATAACCCTTGGGAAAATTATAAAGAAGGCAGAAAATAAAGGAAACTATTTTAATAGGAAACTGAAGCAGAGGCAGCTCAGCACAGTAGAAGGAGTACAAGTTCAAATCCTGATTCTGACACTAGCTTTGTGGTTTTGGATAAATTATTTCACTAATCCAAGCTTCAGGTTATCATTTGCAAACTTAAAATAATAGCCATACAGAGCTTCTTTAGAGAAACAAAATGATGTGCATCAATATGCCAGACACGGGAGGCTTTCCGTTTATGATGGTTCTGCATATGAGGAGCCATGCTGAGCGCTTTGCTCGTGGAATTAGGACCAAGCTTTCTGGAAGAGATACCAGTGAGGAGCTTTTTTTTTTTTTTGGTCTGCTTTCTTTGCACTCCCACGGTCTTGGCTCACCTTGCATTCAGATGTGAGCATTTTCCCAAACTGCTGTCCTTGGCACTCTTCTCCTCTTGTTCTAAATTTCTCCTTGAGCTCCTTTGTCCTGCGTGTCTCCTTCAACTATCCTCTGTGTCTTAATCACAGTGAAACTCAACTGCATTCCTTGACCAGAATTTCTGATGACAATTATATAGATTTGGTCAATGTTCAACTCTTCTAAATCAGCCCTTCTAGTTCTTTCCCTTGGCTAAGGGCTTTCTTCTTGTTGTCCTGTAATTTAGTTAATGTTTGTACTGTCCCTCCAGTTACTCAACTTAGAAACTCCTGAGTCACAGCTGTGCCTTCCTTCTGTGGGATTTCTACCTCCCCTTTGCAGTTCGCTCTCCCAGATTCTTCTGTTTCCCATCACTGCTCAGGCACTGCCATTTTTCAGCCAGACAACTGGAATAGCCTCTTAACTGCCTTCATTCTTTCCATGTCGTGACCTATCTAAAACTCTCACTGATGTATCAGCCTCTGTGGAAAACAGGTTGGTTTTTTATCACAAAGTTACCCTGCAGTTCCATTCCTAGGTGCCTACCTGAAATATTTCACAATGAATCCTCAAACAGTTACAGTTATGTTCATGTTCATAGCAGCACTATTCACAATCATCAAAAGATGGAAACAGCCCAAATGCCCATCAGGTGAATGGATAAGGAAATTGTGGTATACACACACACACACAATGGAATATTATTCAGCCATTAAAAGGAATGAGGTGGTGATATATGTATAAATGTGGATAAAACTCATAAATGTTGGGTTAAGTGAAAGAAGCCAGACACAAAAGGTCACATATTGTGTGACTTTATTTATATGAAGAGTTAAATTCATAAAGACAGAGCACAGATTGATAGTTTCCAGGGCAAAGGGGAATTAGGGAATGGGGAGCAACTACTTAATTGGTGATACACATAATTTGGAACTAGATAGAGCTGCTAGTTGCAAGTCTCATTCAGTAAATGCCATCGAATGATTAACATATGTGCATTTCCCCTCAATTGAGAAACCCCCCACAAACTTTCACTGGCTCCCCTTGTGTCCAGAATGAAGCTCGCATTCCTACCCATCAGAGAACAGGTGCTGTTCCCTAAATACTTTGTATTATTTTGCCATGCTCTACCTTGGCTTATGCTGTTCTCACTGTTTCCTCTCTTGGCAAAGCCCAACTGCATACTTTGAGGAAGAACAAAATATCAGAAAGACCTTTCTCTAATACTCCCTGCTCTTGCCACCTGTTCAGGTGATAGCAATTTTTCCTCCCTGTCCCTATTTTCATAGGACCCTCTCACACCCTGCACCATGCTGGATTGAGGTGAGCAGTGTCCCTGCCACAGTCCATCACTGGGCTGGCACTGCATAGATTCAAGTCTGTTTCCCCCTTCCCAGTATAGTGTGAGGGATAAGTGAGTACTCAAAGTTGGCTTTTAAGTTTTATCATTAAAGAGTAATTTTTGCTTCTTTGGTTTTAATTATTGACTGTGGTAAAGAAAACCAAAACAGTTAAACTTTTTTCTTTCCCTTGATTTATAATAGTAATGCCGTCAGGAATTAGATGGGGATCATTACAAATGTCCTATTACTTGTTAAACACAGTTGCATTTTGTGAACGATTATCCAGTGTATATTTCCATCCTGAAATATTTTAAACAATTTTTATTGATCTTTTTTTATGAGAGAGGAAGGGATCCTGGCTGATGTTGCTTTTTGTTTGAATGTCAACCTATGCACCAGGAGGTCACAGGTTCATCCCCAGTCAGGGCACATGCCCAGATTTCAGGCTCAGTCCTCAGTGGGGGCGTGCAGGAGGCGATGATCAATGATTCTCTCTGATCATTGATGTTTCCATCTCTCCCTTTCACTTCCTCTCTCTGAAATCAGTAAGAATACACACACACACACACACACACACACATATTAAAAGAGAGAGGAAGGGAGAGGGAGAGAGAGAAACATTGATATGAGAGGGACACATCAATCAGCTTCCTCCTGCACATCTCCTACCTGGAATCGAGCCTGCAATGCAGGCATGTCTCCTGACCAGGAATAGAACCATCAACCATCAGCCAACTGAACTACACTGTCCAGGGCCATCCTGAAGTATTTTTATTTTATTTCCACTAATTATAGGTACATTAAAATGTTTCTTTTCTATTTTAGAGAAGAAACAATTTTAACATGTTTCTTACCTTTGTTATAGAACTTCCCCCACTCCCCCCATTACATACTTTGGAGAAAATTCTGTTAATGATGTATTTTTCTAAGCCCAGTTATCCTACTGTTACTTGGTTTCTTTTCTCTTTTTTTTTCTTTAAACTTGTTTAGATCGGTGGTTTTTTTGCTTATAGTAAAAATATCCCGAGTAAGGTCACTTAGTTTGCTACAGGTGCTATCTGGACTCTGGAGACTTTGACTAGGAGTTAGATTCAGTCCTTTATCCAAAGTGTTTGCAGTGGGTTGGGGTGAGACAGACAGAAAAGCCCACAGTCACCACCCAGTGTGATGAATGCTGTCATTGGCATTTATACAAAAAGACCTGGTATCTCCAAGGAGGGAGCCCCGCCGTCTGCTGCAGGGAACACAGGAGGTGGCACAGGTGCTCAAGCTGGTAGCAACCAGCCTAGATGTGTCTGGCAGCCTGACTTAAACTATAGTTACCAGTTGTTGCCCAGGTTAGACATGGGTAAATCAATTTTGATCAATTTGAACTTATTTGCTACCAGTGTCTAGTTAGACCTATCTTAATGACTGTTGCCAAAATGTGATTTACTAGGGAGCCTTTTAGCTCAGATGCCAGCAAAAGTGCTATGTGTTCCTCCATGCTGTGTTCCTCCATGCTATGTTCCTCCATGCTGCATGGTAATTGGTTGCCAGGATTAACTCTGTGGGCCAGCTCATTCCCTGATGATGCCCAAAAAACCAGGGTGCCACTGCAAGGCAGTATGTGTGTGTGTGCACATGCACATTTATGTCATACACGCAGATTTTGTGAGTTGTTTCACATGTGGTGCAAGTATGTGAGTAGAAGTTCTAACTTTAATTAGTTGAGTTTATGAAGCACTGACAGTGTAGGGCAATATATGAGGCATGTAGGAAATTACAAAGGAAATAGGGAGCACAATCTTTGTTCATATTGAGTTTATAATCTAATGGAACAAATATAAATGGAGATACATGATAACAGATAAAATAAACATAAAAACATGTCATAACCAGTTACAGATGGATAGAGATATTTGCACAGTGCTGTGGGGTTGGGTGAATGATTGCAGTGACTATTGTCAGCTAGAGGAGTTCAGGAATTATTTTAATACAAGATGTGAAATTTAGGCACATATTTTAAGGACAGGAAGGATTAGTGTGGGGGAAAATATTCTAGGAAGTACAAATGAAAATGAATAAAATGTATGAAAACACAGCGAGTTCGTGGGCTATTTTGTAGCTGGTGTTAAGGATTATTTGAACAGCTGAGGTTTTGTAGCACATGGATTTATTTTGGAAAACCTTAGAGTAGGCTCACTGCTATATAATGAACAGTTCCGAATATCAGTGATTTAACACAATCAGAGTCTACATTTTATTTTATTTAAAAATATATTTTTTATTGATTTCAGAGAGGAAAAGAGAGGGAGAGAGAGATAGAAACATCAATGATGAGAGAGAATCATTGATCGGCTGCCTCCTGCATGCCTCACACGGGGGATTGAGCCTGCAGCCTGGGCAAATGCCCCGACTGGGAATGGAACCATGACCTCCTGGTTCATAGGTTGAAGTGCAACCACTGAGCCATGCTAGTGGGACCAGAGGCTCCATTTTCTATCAGACCAATGGGAATCTGTGTTGGGGGGGGGAGGGGGTCTCTGTTCTGTGTAGTTATTCAGGGTCCAGGCTCCCTCCAGCCAACCCCTAGGTTCTAAGAACCTTTTATTCAGCTGGTGGAAGGGACAGAAAATGCTAGTTAAAGGGAAAGCTATGAGGGCCCAACTTGAAGTAACCCTGCATTCATTCCACTGAACAGAACTCAGAACACCTCTGCAGGAGCCTGGGAAAGGGCCCAGGAGGAAAATGGCATGAGTTTTAGGAAACACATAATAGTCTCCTGCTATCACCTTTATGCTAATATCTCCTGAATCGAGATCACATCCTTATTTTTCACCTGAAATTTATTAGTAGTTTGTTCTGTCCAATTTTCCTAGTGAGTTTAGCTTCTTATCAACAATTACTTTTTATCAACAATTTCTTCCTACTTTTATTGCCTTAGCATACTTCAGAGTCACTGGTAACCTCTTCCTCTCCTTTGCTTCATATGTTTAACAATGTTCCTTCAGAACGCCTGTTCAGTCTGTTCTTTTTTTTTTTTTCCTTTGTCCACTTCTGGATACTTGTCAGTGGCTTCATCTCCCAGTGATTGGCTGGTATCACCATTTCCCACCTAGAATCACACCTGGATATTGCTACCAGACAAATCCTTTCATCTTGCTATATCTTCGTCAGAGATGCTTTTACTCTGACTGTGAATTCCAAGTTCCTCAGTTACACCAGTCACTATTACCCTTCCTCCACCCGCATCCGGCCTCTTCTCCGCCTACTGAGCAGTGAAGGCCCCACTTCTCACCAGGCAGGCTGGTCACGTGGGTCTCTGTGTTGAGAGGATGCTGATCCTCACGCTGTAGACAGGGAATTCCCCTGGAGAAGGTGCTTTCCCACACCTTTTTGGAGCAAGCCCCAGCGCGTGTCATGTGTCCCACACAAACACAGTGCCTCCTGGTAATCTTTGAGTTGCATGCTCCACTCATTCTTGTGGGCATGTAGTTATGGACAGCACTGTTTTGTTATAAAAATGCTTTATGTGTGCATTTTTGCCTTTCTACATTGATTGGTAAGATCCATAAGGGTAGGGATTATGTCCTATCTATATAATAAAGAGGTAATATGCTAATTTGTCCATTATGGTGTCCCAGTCACGACCAATCTGTGGGCAGGGCCAGGGGCGGGGGCTTCCACCCCAGCTCCAACATCATGCTGCCTGTGTGTGTCCCTGTTCAGCACTGGTATGATGCTGGGGGGCAGCTGGGCTTGATGGGGATCCTAAGGCTTCGCCCTCTGCTCCAGCTATGGGCCAAGAGACCTCAGGCCATGCCCCCCACCCTCGCTCCGGGCTGGGAGACCTCAGACTGTGCCCCCCTGCCCCAGCACTGGGCTGGGAGACCTCAGGCCATGCCTCCTACGTAGCTGGTCTTGGTGGGGGACCTCAGGCCACAGCCCCACCCCAGCTTTGGGTTGGGAGATCTCAGACTGTGCCCCCATGCCCTAGCGCTGGACTAGGGGACCTCAGGCTGTGCCCTCTGCCTGGTGGGGCTTGATGGGGGACCTCTGGCCATGGCCTCTGCCTGGCAGGGCTTGACAGGAGACCTCAGGCTTCAACCCCTGCCCCAGCAGTTGGTTGGGGGATTTGAAGCTGTGCCCCCTTCCCAGAGGGGCTTGACAGGGGTGAGCCAGCTGTGTCTAGGTCTCACCCAATGGGTGTGGGGCCACCCAGGTCTGGGTCTCCTGCATTTTTGAAGAGCATGAGGGTGGTGGGCGAGGACTTGACTCTAGGTCCTGTGGTGAACCCCAGACTCTGACAGGAAGGAGATTTTATATACATTTTACTAATTTTCTTTCATCTCTGACACTTCTATTATAGAGAAAGGGCAAATAGCAATATTAAAATATTTTTTCTCATTAATTCTCTTTTAATGTGCACGAATTTTGTGTACCAGGCCACTAGTATCTTATAATTTCCCACAGGGCCTACCTTACAACTAGACACAAAGTGATTGCTCAACAACTGCTTGCTGAATGATTGAGTTGAATGGAGATGAAGGTACTTAGGTGTGAAGATAATCATTTGAATAGGACTTTTCATGTGATTCAAGAGGCAGATGGGAGCCATTGAAGGCTTCTGAGAACAAGAATCAAAAATTACTCATGGAAGAGGATTCTTGTAGTTGTATGTAAGGTCCTGTCAAGTTGAAAAGAGACAAATACAAAATGTTAGAGATGGAATTAAAGCAAAGTGTCTGCTTTGTTCATGAAAGCAACGTAGGAGCCCTGGAAAGGGGGAAAACTGAAGCAAGAGTGGATTCCTGGTAAGTTTTCTAATTGTGAAACACAAGACATAAAAGTAAAGGATAAGACTTACTGACACTGAGAGCAAAGGAGAGAGATGGCTCCCAGGAACCCAATAGCAATGCAATCTTGAGGATAACAAGTTGGGAATGAGTGTTGATGTGAATGAATGTGATGTGTTGATTTAATGCAAGGTCGGTTTCAGGTTGCAGCAAGACTCTCAGATACAGATATTCTACAGACATTAGCAGCACCAGATATTGAAAAGAGCTTTGATTGCAGAGGTAGGAGACCAGTGATCTAGTCCTAGCTTTGTTGTCATTGGGGTTTGTGACCTTGTGCAATCATTCAGACATTTTGTAATAGTTTTAGTGGATTAGGCGAGAGCATGTTCATGGGGTAGATCCATTACAAAAGAATTTCATAATTTTTAGAAATACTGTATATTTTTTCAACATTTTAAATGAACATTTCAAATATATAGAATACTTGAATGACTTTTACAGCAGTCACTCAGATACCCATCACTTAGATTTGCCAATGAACATGTCACTATGCTTACTTTATTATATATCTGTCTACTTGGCCACTTCTTTATCCATTCATCATTTTTTTTCTTCCTCCTCCTATTAATTATTATTGTATATAATTCTGATCAAGAAAAGAAAGCATAGTAGTAATGAAATGTAGGGTTACAGAAGTGCTTATAAATGATTTAGATTGCTTACATCTGAATCCTTGCAGTTATCTTTAAACATTGTCTTATATCCCGCATCTAGTCCATCAGCTTCATTCTTCAGTCATCTATTTGATACTCCACATTTAGTTCATCTCTTCAGCTCTACTTTCAAAATATATTCCCAAACTGTTTATTTCTCATCACCTTCTCTATTACCTTGTGCCAAGCCATCATTCCCCTAATTTAGTGGCTCTCAACCTCCCTAATGCTGCGACCCTTTAATACAGTTCCTCATGTTGTGGTGATCCACAACCATAAATTATTTTCGTTGCTACTTCATAACTGTAATTTTGTTACTGTTATGAATCATAATGTAAATATCTGATATGCAGGATATATTTAGGTGACCCTGTGAAAGGGTCATTCAACCCCCAAAGTGGTCGCAACCCACAGGTTGAGAACCGCTGCCCTAATGGATACCTGGGTCCCCTACTTCCACTTTTGGCTTTTATCCATCTGTGTTCATCTGTGAAGGAGAAAGTGGGCCCTGACCGGAATGGCTCAGTGGATAGAGTGTCGGCCTGCGGACTCAAGGGTTCCAGGTTCGATTCCGGTAAAGGGCTTGTACCTTGGCTGAGGGCACAAGCAGGGGGCATGCAGGAGGCAGCTGGTCAATGTTTCTCTCCCATCGATGTTTCTAACTCTCTATACCTCTCCCTTCCTCTCTGTAAAAAAAAAAAAAAAATCAATAAAATATATTTTTTTAAAAAAAGAAGAAGAAGGAGGTATGGGCAAGCCTTCTTCAAGTGAGATGGAAAGTCACATGCTGGTGAGGGCTGATGTGAAGTGAGCTGATGCTCAAGTGTAGAAGTTGAGAAACACAGTAAGATGAGGGTTAAAATTTGGGAGAAAAAAACACATTGTTTCTTTTTTTTATAATTGGACATTTTATTTTTTTGTTTATTTATGTATTTATGTACTTTGAAATCTTTATTGTTGAAAGTATTACATATGTCCCCTTTCCCCTCCCCCCCATTGACCGCTTCTAGCCTGCCCCCACCCCCCACCCCCCACTGCAGGCCTTCACCACCCTATTGTCTGGGTCCATGGGTTATGCATATATATATGCATATAGGTTCTTTGGTTGATCTCTTCCTTCTCCCCCAACACCCACCTTTCCTTTGAGATTCTACAGTATTTTTCATTTTCTTTTTTCCCCCCAAATTATCAGAGAAAGTTTATTTAGAAAGTCACAGAGGTAGTAGAAGTGAGCCAGGAAATAAGGTATAGAGGCCAAAGAAGGGCCCTTGGAGCTTAGCAGAGAGAAAGGGAAAGGGAAGAGGCCTGGAGGGAAGATGCGGGGAAGGGAAAGGCACCGAGAGGGAGAGCCCCCAACCTCAGTTTTCTAAGTCAGTATAGATGATTTGAGTTCCAAGTAGTCTTAGCATGGTTTTTTTTTTTTTTTTTAAGAGAAGCCATTTACATTCAGGTATTGACTTTATTGAGCATAGATGCAAGAGTTCTCTTGTACAGGCATGTATCACAGTAACATGGGAATTCTAATTAAAATATTAGCTTTATTCATAAATTTTATTTTACTTCTTTGCTCAATTTTAATGCATCAAAATTTCCTTCCTGTTTTTGCTATAAATATATTTCAGTATTAGCCCCTTTTAATCCCTTTCACCTTTTAACCACATCCACAGAATAAATACTTATCAGTTACTGAGAAATTGGAATGTAAGCTCAATTATGTTAAAAACTAATGGGTAACACTAACACATAGTAGCAGCTTCTTTTGCAATATTTATTCTCTTGGTGATAAAAAAATATATAAGCCCAATAGCCTATAGCTGCAGAAAGAATTTAGCTACAAGTTTATCAATTTGAGCAGGCCAACTGCACAACTAAATGCATGTGGAACTTAACAAATCCCTGGGGGAAGCTGACTGTAAGAATTTTCTAGTCTGTGTCAAGTTACTGAGGTGCGACATGGTGGATTGGACTCAATGCCTTAGGCAAGCACAATCAAATAGAGACAGTTTAAGATTTTTCTGTGTCTGAAGGGATCTCTGGTAGGTATCTAAATGAAGCTTTCAGAGAGGAATATAACACCATCATGAACTCTCTTTCCTGAATATATTGGTGAACTATTTTGGTTTAGAAGGAATTCAAGTAAGATTTACACAGGGTAAGCTTTGTAACAGTTGAAAAATTTAAGATTATGATTTGCTTCATAGGAATATGGGAAAATACAAAGCACTTTTTTCCTTAGATTTTAATTTTAATTTTCAAGAAGAAAATTCAAGAATAGTGTATGTATTTTTTTTTGGCATTACTTTGGGTTATGGCAATTTGATTTTGTGGTCTCTTAACATTGACTATCCCTCCGGCCCCAGAATTTCAGAACAATTTGATGTAAGAAAGTTACTGTAGTAAAGTGGTTGGGTAGTTTGGATCTAGAGCCCGAGTCCCTTGTTTGAATCCCAGGCATACCACCTATTAACATATGAATCAGGGAAAAGTAGTCCACCTCACTTTTTAAATTTGTAAAATGGGAATAATATAATCAGTTTTGGGTTGTTTGAAGATTAAATGAATTAATCAATATGAAGCACCTAGGATAGTTCTTAACTCATAACACTAAGTGCCAGCTATCTAACACCAATGACTATAATAATACTTTTGGGTATTATTTTTCTGTGATCACTTCAAAAATATATTGCAGTTTCTCGGGAGCAGGAGTCATGCAGTGTCCCAGTCCTTCAACTGCCCAGGACTCAGCCCATGATGATCAATAGAGGGTGGGGCAAAAGTAGGTTTACAGTTGTGGGTACACAAAACACAGAGTTTATTCTTATATTATTATTTACTAGTAGCCCTGCATATAAATCCATGTACTAGTAGCTCGCTGCTGCCCTTCTGTAGCTCTCCTCCCGCTGCCCTGCCCTCCTGTAGCTCCCCTTACCTCCCTCCTCCTGGTCCCCCCTCATAGCTTGCTGCCCTGACCCCCCCTGTAGCTCTCCACCAGCCCCTTGTAGCTCACTGCCCCACCTTCTGCTGATCTGTGATCCGGTCATTACCCAGTTAGTCATTATGTAATGACCATTTGCATATTATACCTTTATTATATAGGATTATTTACTAAAGGCCTGGTGCACAAATTTGTGCACCAGTGGGGGGCCTGCGGGATTGGGCAGAAACCTACTCTCCAATATCCCCTGAGGGGTCCCAGATTGTGAGAGGGTGCAGGCCAGGCTGAAGGACCCCACCGGTACATGAAAAGGGCCAGGGAGGGACTGTAGGAGGGTTCCAGGGTGTGTCCAGCCCATTTTGCTCAGTCCTGATCGTCTGGATCCCAGCAACAAGCTAACCTGCTGGTTGGAGCATCTGCCCCCTGGTGGTCAGTGCACATCATAGCAAGTGGTTGAGCATCCTTAGCATATTAGCATATTACACTTTGATTGGTTGAATGGACAACCAGACACTTAGCATATTAGGCTTTTATTATATAGGATTGTGTTAATTTTCTTATGAACAACTGTAAACCTGCTTTGCCCCACCCTGTATGAGAGGTAGGTTTGAGAGTTAGGTCACCAGTCCCTGGAAGAGTTGGAATCCCTACCAGACAATGTTTCCCACCTGGGGAAGGCACTCCTAAGAGGAAACTCACTCTGAAATAATCTCTGTAAGAAACTAGAACCTCTAATCTAGAAGGGAGGAACAGCAAACTAGAGTTGAAGGGGGGGATTAATTGTTTTAGCTTTTAAGACATTGGGAATCTTCTCAAAATTGTTAAAGCAACTGCTCCTTGGATTGGATTTTGGATTGGCTATTGGATTTTTAGGATTCAGAGAGCTTTGCTCCATTTTTTCATAGTCAATTCAGTCATTTGAAAAAGTTCTTTCAATTTATTCCTGTAATCTGCCTCATGGTACTGAGCTACATCCCTAACAACAGTCTTCCCACAGAAACCCTGCCCTGCCCTAACCTTGGAAGCATGCAATTCCTTCCCCCTGAGCTGGCTGACTGACTTGAAGGCAGGGAGCCACGGACCTTGACCTCAGACTTTGCCCTTAAATCTGTGTCCTTGACCACTTTCCACACCTCTTTCCCTCTGGCTTTCAGGAGCCCTGCTTGTCTGCAACTCTTCTCATTGCTGTTCCTGTGCTTCCTCTTCCTTCAGAACTTTCCTAATCAGAACTCAGAAAAGACCCTTGGGCAGGAAAGGTTGAGTGAGAAAACCTGGGTCTAAAGAGGACAACCACATAATTTATGTTTCAACCTGGGACATTTTGAGGAAAAAGTAGAGCTACTAATAAGAGGGCTATACTAGAGAGATCTGTACAAACCTGGATGCCCTGAAAAATTGGGATCAGGGTCTACCTTGGGCCTAAGATTGTAGGGAAAAGCAATTATTTCACTACCCCTTTTCCTTGTTCTTCCCACAATAGTACCACCAACACATTAAAGCCTAAAGTAATTGCTGGGGGAGGATCAACTGTGACTTAATACAACCTTGTCATCTTAGAGGCTAAGCAGTGAAGTCTCCAGGAGGTCTCTCAAATGTCTGCCAATGGTCAATCAGCAAATCGTGACACAATTATTATTACTATTAGAGGCCTGGTGCACAAAATTCATGCATGAGTAGGGTCTTTAGGCCTGGCCGGCGATCAAGGTCAATTGGGGCCTCCTGGCTGCTGGCAAGGGCCTTCCTTCCAGCTGCCAGCCGGGGCCTGCCTTCATTCTGTGCCGACCCTGGTGGTCAGCACACATCATAGTGAGCAATATTTCTCCCAGGTCGGACTCCCATGGGGACACTTTGCATATTAGCCTTTTATATATATAGAGTATTTCTGATCAAATGAAACCAGTAGACTTCTTTGTTTTTTTCTCTTAGTAGGGGAGAACAGCATGGGAATTCAGTCCTTTGTACAATTGTTGCCCCTCTTTATAGCTTCTATAAAGTTTTATAATGAGAAATGCTGAAAAATACCTTTAACATTTACCAATGTAGGACAGTGGTTGGAAGTTCAGTTCCCTCTCTCCACAACTGTGACATAACCTAGAAAGTTGAGGGGAAATTAATGAAAACATACATATTTCTAGTAAGAGCAGATTCATCTATGCATGCTATGAGACTCCTCATACTGTTTAAATAAGTGATAGAGTCTATTAGCAATGAACTCTGTAAACATAGGTTCATTGCGCGTGAGCATAGAGTAAATAAACTAAACTCAAATTATGACTTTTTTTGTTATCCATTAAGACCTATTTTCCAAAATTCAGTCAGCAATAGCATAAAATAATAGAGTGTGTCAGTGAATGTTGAAGTAATTTTAAGTATATATTAATTTAAATAAGTGGAGTTACTAGTTGAGTACCTCCTTTTAAGAGTGAATTGTAGATGCCTCAGAATGTGAAAACTGGGAAGGATCTTCGACGGTAACTAGTGCCAGAGGGTGCAGGGAGCCCAGAAGCCTGTGTCATGTGGCTTGAATCCCTACTTGCCTCATTCTATAATCTTATCCGTATCTCAAAATTTAGTAAATACTATTATGCTTCAGTAGGTAAAATAGATAATTTTAAAATGTTGTATTTTGCTTCAAAATGGAAAACTAAATCACCAGTCATGCTTAGGAACAACCTGTTTTTTTTTAGTGGAATTCCTAATTGAATTAACTCACTGAATATCTTAAAAAGTTATGAAGGACCTGAAGTGGATATGGTTTTATATCGCATACTAGGGGCCCAGTGCACAAAAATTTGTGCACACAGGGCGTCCCTCAGCCCAGCCTGTGTTCTCCCACAGTCTGGGACCCCTCGGGGGATGTCAACCTGCTAGTGTGCCTGGCCAGCCTGGGTGAGTTGCTGATGGCTGTTTGCAGGCTGGCCAAGCCCTCCAGTGGGGACCGTCACCCCATAGGGGTGTGGCCAGCCTGGGTGAGGGGCTGAGGGCTGTTTTCAGGTTGCCCACAGCCCCTTCAGGGTTCGAGTCCCTACTGCGGTGCCTGGTCAGCCTGGGTGAGGGGCTGATGGCTATTTTCAGGCTGCCCACAGCCCCTTCAGGGTTCGAGTCCCTACTGGGGTGCCTGGCCAGCCTGGGTGAGGGGCTGAGGGCCGTTTGTAGGCTGGCCACAGCTCCCATTAACCCAGTATCCCAGCAAGGCTGGCTGGAAGCAGGTTTCTGGGGTTTATTTATCTTCTGTAATTGAGACTTTGTTTCCTTGAGCGGAGGCCACAGCCAGCCTAGGCAGGAACCTTAGCTTTCTCCATCACCGGGGCAAGCCTTCTGCTTGTTCCAGCTCCGTGGCTGCCGGCTGTCAATTTGGCTGGGTTAATTTGCATACCGCTGCTCTGATTGGCTGGTGGGTGTGGCTTGGCTGGTGGACGTGACTTAGGTGTAACAGAGCGAGGGCTAATTTGCATATTACTCTTTTATTAGATTACATTTTCAGTTGTGAAATTCAAGAGGTTGTCCAGCAGATATGGCTCTTTTCTTTGTTTTGTTTTTTTTTAGTAGCAGGTACCACTAGAAATGTCTTATACTTAAAACATAAGGATACTAACCCTTTTACTTTCACTTTGTAGAAATAAAAAAAGCTTCCCAGAGGAAGGATATTTGATATTCCAGTGTGGAGGTCAACAAACTTTTTTGGTGAAAGGACAGATAGTAGGTATTTCTTGGTTTTGGGGCCATGTGGTCTCTATGACTACCCAGTTGTCACAGAGCTTGAACCATTATAGACAATGTGTAAAAGAGTGAGCAAGCTGTGCTCCATTCAAACTGAATTTACAAAAACAGACCATGAATGGGATTGTTCTGTGGGCTGTAGCTTGCCGATGCCTTTTATTTTGTGATGTTAGGTCCCTAAACTTAATATTAACGGAGATGAAAACTATATTGTAAATTTATTCGAGTTACATAGTAAAGAAGAAACCATGGATCTTACCATTTATTGAAGAATTACATATGATTAGGATGTCTGCTTAATTGAAATAATTTCTCATAAATGTCATACAGAGCAAAAGAGAAGCACTGGCGGGATTATTACCGCAACGTTATTTGTAATAGCAAAAAGGGGAAACAACCCAAATGTTCACACATGAAGAACTGGCTTGACAGAAACCTGCACAGTTAAAAAGATGGAGCTACAAGTATTTTTACTGACAAGGAAATGTCTCCCTAACACCATTATCTTGAGATCAAAAAAAGCAAGTTATAGAATGACATGCACAATATGACACCATTTATGTTAAACAAACAAGTCGTGAAAGAATGTTGCATATTCTCTGTGAACACAAATTCATGAATTTATAGAAAAAAGCTCTAATCTGGTGACAGTGGGGATAACACGGGAGAACTGGGTTTAAGGCTATTAGAGGTCCAAGAGAATGTGAAACCACAAAAGACATTAGATGATGAAATGCAAAAAATGCTGGACAGATGCTTATGTTTTGAAACAGTATATAGAATGAAGGCTGTAATTTTTAAGTTTATAATTACAGGCATGACATTTATAGTCTTTATAATTTTGAGGGCCCTATGGGGAATGAATGCTAAATAAGACTTTTACTTCCAGTAGAATGGGCATATCATTTATTTACACATTTGGCCTTGGTTACAGAAGACCTTTGAACATTATGAAATTTGAGAAGCTCAGTAACTTTGCGGAAGTGGTCAGCAGTTCATGAGCTGTGTGTCAATGTGATGGTCAGTCTGGCCTTAGGAATTTACACCCGTGCTGGCGCCACACGTGGGTAGGGAATCTTACTTGGCAGCATGCTCCCTTCTCAAGTGAAATCTGTGTGGTTTTGATGCCAGTGTACCTCACTTGAGTACAGTCGCATTGCTCTAAAACGTGGCTGTTACCAACTAGTATCGTATGTGAGTCCAGACTTAGGATGGATGATATAAAGCAAAAAGATGCTTATTTATTGTTGAGAAGAGGCTGTATTTTCACTCTGGCAAGTATTTGTTGTAGACCTACTATGAACTCTTCACTGTATTGGAAAAGTAGGTGATATTAAAAAAATGTGAATGATGGCCTATTTCTTACTGGGGAATAAGAAGAAATTGGGTAATATCAAAAGACATCACATTTTAAATGCCAACGTGAGAATCCAGTAGCACGTATAGCAGATCAGGGGACCGATGTGGGCTGAAAAAGTGGAGTGTCAGTTCAAGAGAACTGTGTCTTGCTTTAGGCCTCACTGTAACGTTTGGGTAGACGGAGGAAGTGGAAAGGCAGAGTCTAAGGAGGAAGCCTGTGAGAAATAACCGAGTCGGAGAGCAGCTCGGGGCATCTCTTCTGAAGAGAGTAAGAGGTGTAACGTTGATAATGGCGGCATCAGTGCCCGCGATGCTGATCATGGCAGTGTCGGTAGGAGCACCAATAGCAGCAATAATACAAGGTCCTATGTTGACCAAGAGTTTCATGCTAGATAAGGTCATAAGTGATTCACTTTTTCAATCCTCACTAAGCCCCATAGTACAACTCTTTCCCCCCATCACACAGGCAAGGCGTTGAGGCTTAGAGAGAGAACGCAACTTCCCCAAGAACATTTAGCTGTGAGAGCCAACGTCAATATGTAAATACTGGCTGCCGGACTCCCAAGCCCTGAACCTCCCAAGGCCAAACTGGCCCAGAAGATAACCGTACTCTACTGTGGGCTCTAACACCAAGTGACCCACCCCTTCCTCATTGCCCCCAGCATAAAATGCAGGCACTGGGTAGACCTACAGTGCTCATCCTGTGGTTAGTTACCTCATCAGAAAATGGGGCTAATAATTGCACTGTGCAGATTAGATAAGTCAATGGGAGAATACACGGTACAGTGTCAGGCAAATAGACACTCAATAAAAATTTAGAGTCCAATAAATAAACACTCTTATCATCCTCTGATCATCAGCGGTCAAGATAATTGCTTCATCATTTGTTCCACTGGACATGTTCTAACCTGTGAATGAGAGAGATGTTGCAGGGTTGGTATGAACCTCTTTCTCCGCATTTACGTTAAGAGGGGAGAACTGCCCTAAAGATGTGGGTTATAACCAGGGAAAGAGCTCGTGAGAGAGCCTCTTAACTTTATTGAAATCTAATTGCATATATTGTATTTGGTTAAGTAGAAGTGGTTTTCTGAAAGTAAAAACATCTGTGGATTTTAAGGAGTCCGACGTGATCGAGCCAATTTATGTAAGACGGTATAAGTTTATAAACGACAAGAAACCAGGCTTCTGCTTTTCCTACGTCTTCCAGTAGCTTTTAACCTTTGTATCTTACTTGTGCATGGGGAATAATTAAATTGTAAACCAGTTGTGCTCTTCTTTGCTTTCTCTTTTTGTTCTTGGTATCTTTTCTTCAGTTTAATGTTAGTTTTTATTGCAGGCTGTGACAGCGAGGCAGCCTGCCCAGAGTGCATTCCTGGTTTGTGGCAGGGATGAATCAAGACTACAGGTTTCTAAATTAGAAATGCCAGGGGTCATGTGCTTCTCAACACACCCCCTCAAATATTCACCATTTTTTTCATCTTTTCCTCTTTTTTTTTTCTCTAAGAAGTAGTCTGATTTCTCCAAATTAACTTTTATTCAGGACCCCACTATGTATACCAGACAACCTGCTAAGCTTGGGGCCTGGAGCCATGCCTGCATTTCCCTGCCTTTTCCTCTCCATTCCTTGGTCCTCTATCCACCATCAAAGGTTCTACATAAGACAGTTATATTGAACATTGTCCTGTCCCTTACAGTTTAATTGATGATACAGGGGCACTGTGCATTTTAAGACCTGGTATAGGGCTTAATATTTTTATCTTCTCAGTAGTAACTTCGGTAGGAGTATAGAATGGAAGAGAATTGAGACATCTTCTTACACAAAACAAATCTTTAATTGTTATCCACTCTAAATATTTAATTTCTAATATGGCATCACTATGTATGTCAATACTGACTGGCATGTTCTATTCCTAGAAGGTAACTGAAGTTTAATGAGTAATAACTCACTAAATGTAATGAATCTTAGATTATATAAATCTGTCTTTTAAGTGAGAGTTTCACTTTTCAGATTCAGACCCTATGAGAATCTTCAAACTCTATCAGGAAAAAGTGTATGATAGGGTTAAAGTTGTATCTTTTCATCAACATGTTTATATAAAAACATTGTCAAATCATGACATAACTGAGAGTCTGAATTTGTTGATTGGTGTCGTAAGTGGTAGTATGCATCTTAGTGTTCTGGGGACTGAGAAAGCAGTGGGGATGAATAGGCTGTGACTGAAAATGTTCATTCAATACCCTTGAGAGGTAACACATTCCAACAGTCTACTTCTTTGGATTTCTGTTACCTTGCTGATAAGACCCACTGATTAAATGAGGAAAAGAAGTCAGAAAAACCATCCTACTCTTCAGTCCAATTCTGCATTTCTAAAGAATACGTGGAGATTAGATTAGTTGATTTCTTCCTACAACTAATGAAATTGTTTACTGTTATAATATAAATACTTTATTCCTCAAGATTGTCTTGGATATTTCTCTAGATACTAAATATTTACTATAGATTACCAACAAATGTTTTAATGTTAAGCCAGACTTGACATTCTTATAGAAAAAAAAGTGTCTGAAATGGAATTCAGAATCATGTGTTTTGGCTCATTTTACTAGTTTAGATTTAAATTAATGAGTTTAAAAGTAAAATCTATATTCTGGGTAGTTTTATTGTATTGCTTTTGTTATTATAAATGTAAAACATGCTTATTGTATGTGGTACAATGTACAGACACATAAAGACAAAGTTAGCCCTGGCCAGGAGGCTCAGTTGGTTTAGTGTCATCCTGTAAACCAAAATGGTTTCAGAGTTGATTCCCAGTCATACCCAGCTTGTGGGTTTGCTCTCTGGTTGGGGTGCATATAGGAGTCAACTGGTCAATATTTCTCTCTCTAGCTTTCCTCCTCTCCCCTCCCCTCCCATCCCCTCTCCTCTCTGTAAAATTAATAAACATATCATTGAGTGAGAATAAAATAAATAAATAAAGACAAAGTTACCTGTGATCCCACCTTACAGAAATATAACCATTAAAAATTTTTTGGCAATGATCTTGTAGACTTCTATTGTATTTATATGTATATAGTCTAAAAAATGTATTTTACAGTTACATATTGATCTTGCTACTCTTAAAATTAACATATTGTAAAATTTTTTATAAGATAATAATAACTATAGGTACACAGTATTTAGTTGCATAGTATTTCATGTAAATAGTTTCTTATTAATGGGTATTTAATCAGATGTCAATATTTTGTTTTTATAAACAATTCTGTGGATATCTCTGTACATTTGTGTGTGTTTGTTCAATTACTAGATTGCTTAGCATAAATTCATATAAATTTTGATAAATATTGTTAAGCTGTCCTCCAGATGTTTTTTTCTTCATTTTTTCATGTTAGCAATAACATGGAAATATCAAAATAAGCTGAAAATAGAAATTAAATAATTTTCACTTTTGTAAATACTCTTAAGTGAAGAACACACACAAAATCAATCTGAAGACTCTTCAGTGCAGGATCAGTAGGGTTGATCTTACTGCCAACTTTCTGAAAGCCGCTACTCAAGTCAGAAAAGCAAATGTTGAACAAAGTACCCTTATAGTTTTGTTTAGAATAGCCAAAGATAGGCAAATGATAATTTCGGATAATGTTAGATGTACTCTGCCATGTTATTTTTGGGAAGATGTGACTATACATTTTATGGTAGAAAGAGAGGTAAGGGGCAAAGTAGATTATGCATTTAAGGACTATGTTTTATGGCATCATGATGTTAGTATTAAAAACATAGAAATAATAGTTATAGAAAAAAATAAATTTGTTTTTTATTCCTGTCAAAGTAGATAGGTTTGAAATTAGTGTCCTCAATTTAAAATACAATATTCAAATACCAAATTGGAACCCAATGTTATATACCATTCTTTTGCACTAATAAATTATTTTTTGTTCAGAGAAAACTGAATGGAACAGATATTCAGAGAAGCAAATATGAGAGGGCAATAATAAACCAATATCAAGAGGTTGGTGACTGTAGGAACTTGATTTCACCTGGAGAGAGAAGAGGCGGTTCTGCCACATTGGCGCCGAGTAGCAGATCTGAGATACTTCCCTGGAGCGTGAGGCTGGACATCCAGGGAACCTCCGTCCTGTGGTTGGCTGGGCCATGAGCAGTGTTCATAGAGGAATCTCATACACGGACTCCAGAGCCTGCAGAAATCTCCCTTGAGAAGTGGAAGGAGGCTGTATGTAGACCTGCGGTGGTTTCCTGGGAGATTCACGGCATTCTTGGAGTGAGGGTATTAGAATTGGTGGCTGGTGTGTTGAATCTCATTAAACCCAGTGTCTGTTCAGTGCATATAGAGGGAAGATAGCTAGAAGGACCTGAGAAGGTATCTCTAAAGGCCTGAAATACAGGTAATGTCTTCATGTATTTTTCCAGTTTTCAGGACTGGAAAGACTGGGTTTGATAAGGGTCTACATTAGTAGAGCCAGGAGAATTTTACATTGAAATTTGGCGCTGGTAAAGGAAAGAAGGAAATAAAACAAAAGCAAAACATAGAATTAATATTTGACTAATGAGGAAGAGTGATTGAAGATCCTGGAAATACTCTAGAAACTATAGCAAGGCATAATAATGGGGAGGAGGTCCATATGGTCAGATACCTGTATGACAGGTATAAAGTATAGATTTTAAGGAGAAAATTTAATTATGATGAAGGGATCTAAGCAAATCTTAGCCCTGGGACTGACAGTGGAACAACTGCAATGAAAAGCCTTTCTCCAAGAAACAGATTTTAAAAAATACAGATAGAACTTCTGTATATAACGTAGGCATACACACACAGCACACACACACACACACACACACACACACGATATATATGCATACATAGACAAATATTCAGGAAAGAAACACACCAAAATATTACAGAAATTACCTCAGGGTAGTAAGATTGAATAATTTTTATATTTTCAAATGTTTTAATAGTAAACTTATATTACGTTGATAATTAAAATAGAAGTTAAATAATACTTATAAATAACAGAAATACCAAAACACACATCTGAGTAGAAAGCATTTGAGCGTGGATGAAATAATTAGACATAAATAGTTGTTGGACACCTTTTGAAATGGATGAGAGGGATTATGCTTTCATTTTTGAAACTATAAAACTGTCATCGAAGTGGGCATGGGGATGCTGGGGGTTTTGTCTGTATAGATTGTCTTCTAGGATTCTGAAAAATTTATGATTTGTCTTAAAAAAATCTCAAATAACTGAAGAAACAATGGAGTAATTGGAAACTCTCAATTTAATTCTGAATTAAAGGATAATTTGTTGCTCAAGTAAAGATTGTACATAGTTAGGGTTGTAATTTGCAGCTTTAGGAAGCAGATTTTTAAATGCCCAAATAACAAAGAGTTCAGGTTCTTAAATTCAGGGAGAGTGTCCCTACAATATTTGGCCCACAATAGATAATCTAAAAATATTATAGGCGCTATTCAATGACTTGTGACTGGAAAATAATACCTGGTATTTGAAAAAACAGTAATATTTGTGAAATAGATGAGTGATTTGAAAGAAAGGGCATTTGAGCAAAGGTGGATCATTGATGCAAGAGGCTCTAATAATAAAATTCTCACAATAATAGATGACCCAACAAAGAAGAGTGGTTATCCAAAAACATATATGTTTCAAAGTACACTGGTAAAATATAGAAATACGAAAGTAGATTTAAAGTTATATTTGAAATCATCAAAAGAAGGAAAATAAAAGCTCCAGCTCATTTTTTAATTGGTCACTCTTCTAGGGAATGCTGTAGCAACTTGTTTGTTCTCCTGTGTGTTCATTTCTCTTCTGCATCACACTCGACCATTTCTGTCTCTGTGACTCTCTTCAGATTGTAATCACAGTTGCGGTTACATCTCTGTCATTTTTGTGTTCCCTTCATTCTCATAAAAAATAGGTGAGGGTTGGGGTCTAAGGGGGAGATCAACCAAAGGATTTGTATATATGCATATAAGCATAACCAATGAACACAGACACTAGGGGGGTGAGGACAGGATTGGGGGGATGGGGGCAATGAGGGGGGGTAAGGAAACATGTGATACCTTAATCAATAAAGAAATAAAAAAATAGCCTTGTGATTAGAAAAAATAGCCTTGGGATTAAAAAATATCCTTGGGGTTAAAAAAAATACTTGCACATTCTAGCTGTTTCATAAATATTTGCTGATTAGCATTGTTTGGAACAGATGGGATAATGTTAAAAGATGACAAAAGAGTAGAAACAATACTAAATTCTCTATAAAGGATAATGATTTTTCAAATTGTAAAGAGCAACACAGCCATAGCTAAAAGAACCTGAAAACCACAAGTAGGAATAGAGACTCTGTATTAACTCACAGGCACTTTCAGTTGGTACAGATTTGGACATTGGACTAAGAGAATTTTCCGTTGGGAGTATGGAGCCATTTTTGGAAATCTTTGGAAAAGCTAGGGAAAAGGAGAGGAGAGCTTATATCCTGAGTACAGTGGATGCTTGAACTCAGATCTGCCCTGGGATGGGAACTATTAAATGGATCAGTGATTTGACAGCACTTTGGAAGATAATAGTCATTAGATAACAGCCAGGGTGCAAGTTAGCCTCATTTCCTTTTCAAAAAATATGACTGCTGAGTCTGTAGGTTAGAGAAATTCTCAAGGCATAGTGTGCATTAATTTGTGCAAGTATTCGAGAAAGTACCTAATGTTATAGTTGTGGGCGTTTTGTGGAAATACACATCGTATGGTGAGGAAGTCATGGGGTTTAATAAATGGTCCCCAGCCCTGACCGATTTGGCTCAGTGGATAGAGCGTCAGCCTGTGGACTGAAGGAAGGGTCCCAGGTTCGATTCCGGTCAGGGGTATGTACCTTGGTTGCAGGCACATCCCCAGTAGGGTATGCGCAAGAGTCAACTGATCGATGTTTCTCTCCCATCCATGTTTCTAACTCTGTATCCCTCTCCTTTCCTCTCTGTAAAAAAAAATCAATAAAATATATTTAAAAATAAATAAATAAATGGTCCCAACATGATAATCAAACCAGAGGCTAATCTTTTAAGAGACACTGTTTTAATTGGGTTCTGTTCAGCAATTTTCATCACAGGCCCATTTATTAATGTTCTGCAAGTTAGGAAATTAAGAACCATCGCTGATAGTGTGGTGGTTAAGGGTAGCCTGCACTTAAACCCTGGCCCTTGTCACTAGCTGTTTATGCCTTAGTTTTTTCATCTGTGAAATGGATATAATAGTACTTACTTGTATGGGTTGCACATAGGGCTCTTAGCACTGTGCCTGGCACTTGACAAATACTTCGTAAATGGTGGCTAGTGCCTGCTCAGAATGTATTGTGCTAAAGCATCTTATACACAAGGAAACTAAGGCTTAGAGAAATTAAATAGCATCAAATGGACAGGAATAAATTTCCTCAAGGTTAATAATAGATTAAGAAAATAAAATCTAAGAGCAATAACTATAAAGTTCATAAATTTTTACTTTTGTTAAAAATAATTTAGATAAAATTGATCTAGAGGTTTTAGTTGGCTATAGATATGATCCATTGTTATATCATGGCTTTAGAAACAGAAAAAAAAATGGTCCTACTACACACAGGTAATTTGACCACATCTGGAATATGGGTTTTTTTTTTTTTTTTTCCCTCTAAGCATTTGCTAAAAGGAACAGATTGTGGAGGATGAACACAAGGCACGCGGGGACCAGCTGCAAGATCCAGAGTAAATAAGTTTGAAAAGCGGGCACTTAGAAGGAAGCATGATGGCTGTCTTAAAATATTTGGAAGAAATCATTTGGAAGAAGGATTGGCTTATTCTGTGATACTCCAGAATGGGTTTCAGGGGCGGAAGTTATGGGGAGGCCGATTTGACCTTTAGATTGTTGCTGACCTTCAGAACTATTCAGAAGTGGAATGGTCTGTCTGCCTTTCAGAGCAGTAAACATCACCTTCTTTACGTTGTGGCACAGGCAGTCTTCTCTGAGATGCTGTGGAGGGAATTTCCATATTGGATGGAGGAAGATGACTTTTCAATTTTCTTCCAAATTTAAAAATTTATCATTTTGTAAGAAACTAATCTATTGAAATGATAATGCATTTTGTAATGATGAATGCTACTGGTTTAAGGCACCTATTCTTTAACTTTATGGATTTAATTGATTTTTTAGATCATAAACAAGTTGAAAATGTAAGAAATATATGTTTCATTTTGAAAAATAATGACTATTTCACTGTTATTGAGAAAACCATAATTTTAGTTAGTAAAATTCAAAGCACTGAATTCATTGCATTACCAGAAAGACAATTTCCTCATCATGATTAATTGTAAGATCTTTCTTCCATCATTGAAGAGAAATCATTTGTGTTTAAAGAACATTTATGTTGAGTTAAAAGATGACATTTCTTGGATGCTGTGTGTACATAAGGGTAGCTTGTAGAAAAATTTAAGGACACAAGAAGTGCAAACTCAAAAAAAGTAACTTCCATATGAAAAGCCATTTGATATGTATCAAATATACTCTTAGACTTAGTAAGGTTATTCATTTTGGAACCTAGATTTTCTTTCTTTAAAAAAAAATCTCTTAAGATTACTGGCTATGGTGTTATCTTTCCCAGATTCACAACATTATGCTAGAATTTTGCTAGTAAAAATGAGTCTGATTTCAGTGGCAAACTGCTTGGTTAACCCCCTTCCCTCCCGCCCAGGTGTCAGGCCAGCCAAGCTGTTCTGCACAATGAAAGTTCTTGTTTGACCATAACTGCACATCTCATTCCACAGGCAATCAGCATTTTAATTAGTGACTCAAAGGAAAGTCATTGTCATCTAGTTGCTTTATCATAATTGCCAAATAATTTCCCATTGAATAAATAAATAATGTAAAGGAGAAACCTCCCCTCATAATGCTGTCATTAGCGCTTCATTTTTTTTTCACCCCCTCATTTGTATTTGTATTAACACTCAGCCCACTTGAAAAGCAGTAATTTGTAGCCTATCCTTTTAAAACCTGGAGATGGTTTCCTTTTCCATCACCACTTTGTACTGCGTGGCTTACTTTAAGGTTTAGATAAAGGAAGCTCATGGCGCTTGGTGTCTCTTCAAAGGTGTGTGAAAGTGAATGATTGATTTGCTGTGTGCATCCCTGGGACTAGGTAACTTGCATTATGACTCTGATGTACTGTGTAATTGATGCAAGTCCTTTCATAGCCTTCTGAGATTGAAATCAATATTCATTTGGAGTGCAACAACTGTAATAAACTGCATTGCTTTTGTAAGCAGTGGTCTCAGGCTTTGTGAAGGATCAGTTTGGAGTGACAGATTATGGTTGGGCTGGGTCTATTTGAATAGATAAGAACAATGTCTTCCAAACAACCCTGTTTAAAACAGCTGGTTTCATGAAATTAACTTTCTGATGTTGCCGTATAGAAGCTTCTTTACTTTTCCTTTATATGAGTCTGTCTTCTGTCTGATTACAAACCTGGACCCCATGGGAAGAAGGAGTAATTATTTTAATAAATAAGTTGATTTTCATGATTAACAGCATAGATGTTTTATATACCTTGACAGATTTATGAAATCTCCTTGTGTTAGTATTATCCCTTTCAAATTATTGATGATTGGCAATTGGATTTGAATTCTTGGTTAAAAATGGATATGCCTGCTGATATCTAGTACAGAGTAAAAGTTCAGTTACCAAAGAGATCCATTTTGAAGAATAAAGAAATCAATATCAATTAATTCTCACACTCAGATAACACATTTATGTGAATGCTGGCAGAGTCTAGAGGCCATGAGTGCTGGGTTAGGGGTCAGAAAAATCTGAGTGAAAATCCCGACCCCACTGTTGACCTTGAGCAAGTGGTGTAAACTTTAGCCTGGGCTTACTCTTCTTCAAAATGCAAATGATGCTTGTTACTCCCCCAGAGTATTACTGGGAAAATTAAATGAAATAATTAGATATGAGCCCTAGCCAGTTTTGCTCAGTGGATAGAGTGTTGGCCTGCGGACCAAAGGGTCCCGGTTTCAATTCTGATCAAAGGCGTGTACCTTGGTTGCAGCCTGCTTCCTGGCCCAGACCCTGGATAGAGCGTGTGTTGGAGGCAACCAGTCGTGTTTTTGTTTTTTTTTTTTAAATTTTGTTTTATTGCTTAAAATATTACGAAGAGTAGTACATATGTCTCCTTTTTTCCCCCTTTACCTTCCCCTGGCCTCCCCTACCCCCCAGTGTCTTGTGTCCATTGGTTATGCTTATATGGATGCATAAAAGTCCTTTGGTTGATCTCTTACCACCACCCCCCCTCCCCATCCTCCCTGGCCTTCCTGCTGTAGTTTGACAGCCTATTAGGTGCTGCTGCTCTGCTTCTGTATCTATTTTTGTTCATCAGTTTATAATGGTCTTTATTATCCATAAATGAGTGAAATCATGTAGTATTTTTCTTTCTTTGACTGGCTTATTTCACTTAGCATAATGCTCTCCAGTTCCATCCATGCTGCTGCAAATGGTAAGAATTCCTTCTTTTTTACAGCAGCATAGTATTCCATTGTGTAGGTGTACCACAGGTTTTTTTCACATCAATGTTTCTCTCTGTCTTTGCCCTCTCTCTTCCACTGTCTCTAAAAAAATAAAAAAAATCAATAGAAAAATATTCTTGGGTGAGGATTAACAAAAAATAAATAAGTGAAAAGAAATAACTAGATATGAAAAACACAACACATTACTTGGCACTCTCTAAGTAAGTGACAATAATCATGCCCGTTTTTGGGAGTGGGATCCGAATTCCTTTCTTTCTACCCCATTTCTACCAACTTGAAAGTGCCTCTAGCCTCTCACTGCCTAGAAAAGGAGCATCTCAGTGCCCATTTTGCTTCCCAGCTGTCCTATTCCTGTTTCAATATTGGGCTGCCTGAAACTATACAGCCTGGTTACTTGTCCTATAACAAGTCCAACATTTTTTTAATTCATCTCTACTCAACCCACCATTTTCAATATGTTGCCCTGTAGGTTGCAGGGTTGTTGTGAGGAGTAGATGATGTCCTGAAAGAAAACTGCATCACCAGGGCCTACATCATCATCATCTTCATCATTTATTTTATGTTTTGTTCATCCTTACTCTAGGAGGTTTTTTCCATTGATTATATTTAGAGAGAATAGAAAGGAGAGAGGGAGGGAGGGAAGAAAGGAAAGAGAGAGAGAGTGGAACTTGATTTGAGAGAGACACATGGTGGATTGGTTGCCTCCTGTATGTGTCCTGACTAGAGCTGGGAATTGAACCTGCAACTCAGGCATGTGCCCTTGACTGGGAATTGAACCATGGCCTGAGGCTCTATCCAGTGAGCCACACTAGCCAGGGCTCATCATCATTTGAACCAAAGCCAATGTTTGGGTTCTTACTAGTCAGAGGCAATGTTCTATGTGCTTTCCTGACTTGAGAACTGTTATCCCCATTTTACAGAAGAGGAAATCAAGACATAGAGGGTAATTAGCATTAGTAGTAGCTAAGAAAATGGTGGTTATTTTTATTATTACCTTCACTTAAGTGTCTGAAAAGTCTCTAGTTTTCTCCAAATATATACATTTCAGGAGTGACAAATTATACCCCAAGGGTTAAAACCAGTCTCCAGACATAGATACAGGGTTTAAAGAACATAAAAATAAAAATGTCATTTAAAAATGCCTCTGCACGTGTTCCTGCCTTCCCACCCTTCTAACTTCCCAAATTCTACCTATTTTTAAAAGTCAAGACCTTTTTCATTGAAGTCATCCCTAATTATTTGCTTCCTAGTGTTATATTTTTTCTCTGAGCTCCTTCAGTACTGTTAGTCTTTACATACAATTTAACAGTAAATTATGTAAATATTCAATATGTAAAATTTTGTGATAAAGACTGTGTCACATGCTTTATCCACCTAGTTCTTATAGTGAGGGTTGATATTCTGATTAGTAGTAGGAGTGGTAGTGCACAGATTTGTTACTACTTAGTGAGTACACATATTTTCCACATACAAAGGCTGTTCATGAAGCCACATACCAAGGGAGGTATCCTCATCCCCCGTGCACTGGTGGGACAGCATGATGACTCACAGAGGCAGGCAGTGTGCCCAGCGCTACAAAAGGCTGGACTAACATGCAAATGAAGGGGTCTCTTAGACCCGAACCCCACATTTTTTCCATCTCATCTACCAGAATACCTCTTTTTTTTTAGCCTCCTGATCCCTTACTAAATTTTCGGTCAGATGAATCACATGTGTGGCCTTTCATAGGTATATTTACATTACAGTATATAAGGTATAAACTTTGAAATGTCTATAAAAATGTTGAATATAGAGATTATGAATCAATCCAAAATAACTTGATACATTGGATCATATTCTTGAAGATGAAACAAAAGTACACACTACTACAAGCCACTTAAATATCATCTATGAGGATTACACATTACCCCTAAAGGTGTTAGAAAGTACACATTTTTCAGAGATTTAAAAATATGGGTTTGTATTAAGAAAACCCTCATATTTATAAGATTTACAGTGATTTCCTATCCCTAATTAATTATAAATTTTTAAAGATGTAAAGAATATATTTTACTATTATTAATATTTATCAAAGACATATGATCACTTATTTTGTCAGTGTTGTGCTCAGCATCGTTGGTTCTGTGCTTGCTTTGCAGCGAGTTAACCATGTTTTGATCAAAAGTTGGGGTACGGGACTTTGCCTTTCTCAGTGCTGACAGAACCCACTGCCTTTACATTTTTAATCCAAGACTGTTAACAGTTTTGTAAAAAGAAACAACTCTACCTGAGGACGGCCATCAATGACGTCTATACTCTTCCAGGCAGACATAAGGAAATTCGTGGCGAACACAAGTTTACAAAAAGAGGCCACACTGAGTTGCCTGTCTTCTGGGTTGGCACCATCCAGCATGGCTGCCCATTTCACATCTCTGACACAGATGGTTTAACAAGATGCAATCTGAAGGCTTTCAGAAAGAAATCCATCTGTGGTAGGTTTTGTGTGATATAAATATTATAAGGTCAAATTCATTTTTTTCCAGTGAGGCAAAATGTTAACCTTATACTTGGATTCAAAGCTGACCCATGACATCACTTTTGGAATGAATATATCTTTTCATTGGAAGGTGTGACCTAATCTCCATATTGCTTCTATGTATCTTATTTCCTAATTTGACTTTGAGTCAGAATCACCTTTTTTCATACATGTGTTAATGCTTTCTGCTGCTGGAAATACATCTCTATGCTGTTAACAATTATTGTCATTCCTAATACATTCTAAAAATGCATCATGAATGTGGATTGATTCTGTAGTTTCATAATAGCCCGAATGTGGCACTGGGAAAGGGGAAGGAAGAGTATTCAGAATATGTCCTTTTTACATTAGACATTTAAATCCTTTAGTAGGTTTGAGGTTGTAGGGAAACATCTTTTCCTGGTTGTGATATAAAATGTTGGCAAATACGAGCTTTTGTCTTGACTACTATTTTTATTTATTTGTAGTATTTATATGAAAATTGGGAGGTTAGATTTGTTCGTTAATTATAAGTATATTTACGGAGTATATTGCAGACAGGCATGCATTCAGGTCAGATCAGCAAGTATTTACTATGTGTCAGACACTAGCGGGGGTGAAAAGATGAGTAAGACACAGGTTTTGCTCTTATATTTTCACAGTGTGGGTAAGTTTCAGGGAAAAACGATATTTTAACATGTTTTTGGAAGAGAGTAGTCTGGTACGTCTTTTGGACAGGACAATAGAGTAACACACATTCAAGTTCTTATATTTTAAGTAGTTATATATTGGACAGCACAAATCAACAGGATAAAAAATACTGGAAATTCACTGGAAATCCTGTTATTGGATAATATGGAAAACACCATATAGCGTCAAATAAAAAAGGCATTTATAAAATATTCACAATTTTGGTTTTAGTTAAAAATACATACACATATGTTGATACACATACATAGGAATATAGAAATATATCAAAATGGACTAATTCTGAATGTTGAGATTGATCTTTGTTATATTGATCTGTAGTTCTCAAACTCTTCACAATAAGCCTATATTACTTTTATAAGCAGGAAACACTCAACATCGGGAAAGTCAATTCAATTTTATAGAACACAATACCCTTATAAAAAGTTTTTCAAATCTAAATTGTAAGTCAGATATATTTTTACCATTGAAATACGCCTTATATGGTGCTTGCCAGAAGGGAGGATGGTTTAGGGCACTGGGTGAACCATGTGATGGGATTCAGAACTCAAATTGGTAGTTACAAAACAGTCATGGGGATGTAAAGCACAGCATAGGGAACATAGTCAGTAATGCTGTGATAACTATACTATGCCTAGTGGGTATGAAAATATTGGGTGGGGAACACATTTTAAGCACATGATTGTCTAACTATTAAGCTGTACACCTGAGACCAATACAAATAATATTGAGTGTAAACCGTAATTGAAAAATAAAATGTAAAGATTAAAAAAATATATACCCTATAGCTATGCTCACAACACCATTTTATTCTGAACTTATTAGTGCACTTGTGAATTTGCTAAGGCACACTTGAAATGGGCCTTTGTGCCTACTAACAAAAATGCATGTCTCCATCGAGGGGCTGCCTGCAGACACGGGACTGGGGCCTCTGCAGTGATCACTGAGGTTTTGGAAAGTAGAGGGCAGTGAGCTTAATTGGTTTTGTGCATAGACCTTGGGGATCAGACAGAGCTGGTTTTGGATCTTGGCTTTGCCAGTTTTGCCTATGAGATCTTGAGGGAAGCACTTTAAATTTCTGCGTCTTGTTCTCTCATCTGAAAAATGAGGATGTCAAGATGTACCTTGCTGGGTTGTTGCCAGATTACAATCTAATCTAATAAAAGAGTAATATGCAAATTGACCATCACTCTGAGACACCTAAGCTACGGCCACCAGCCAATCAGAGCGGCTGTATGCAAATTAACCCAGCTAAGATGGCAGCCGACAGCCACGGAACTAGAGCAAAGAGGAGGCTTCCGTTGCACCAGTGATGGAGTTGAAACTGCCTGCCTAGGCCGGCCGGGCCTCTGCTCAAGGCAACAATGTTTCAATTATAGAAGCCATGGAGCTGAAGCAAACAGGAGGCTTTGTTGCCTGACTAGGCCTCTGCTCAAGGCAGCAAAGTTTTAGTTATAGAAGATAAATAAACCCCAGAAACCTGATTCCAGCCAGCCTCGCTGGGATGTTGGGTCAATGGGAGCTGTGGGCAGCCTGAAAACGGCCCTCAGACCCTCACCCAGGCTGACCATACCTCCATGGGGTGACAGTCCCCACCATGGGGTTGGCCAGCCTGCAAACAGCCATCAGCCCCTCACCATGGCCAGGCATGCCAGCAGGTGGACATCCCTGGAGGGGTCCCAGACTGTGAGAGGGCATAGGCTGGGCTGAGGGACCCCCTCCCCCCCAGTGCACAAATTTTTGTGCACCTGGCCCCTAGTATAGTATAATAACTGTAATACACCAGGAATGATGCATACAGTGGATGATCAATAGATGTTAGTCATTTTGTCTGACCTCCTCCACCCCAACCATAGATCCAGTCTAGGCATTGACTGAATGGTATCCCTGCAAGAACAATTGGTAAGTTCAAGTCTGCCAGATGAGGAGGCACGAATGAACCCTTTCAGACTCTCTGAGTTTTCAAGTGGGTTCCACTGGGAAGTGACAAAATGCTAGAAAAATTTTTTTTTCCACCCTTAATCCTATCCTAATTGAAGGCTTTCTCTGCTAATATCAGACTAGACTCTTGTCCACTCCAGAAGTAACAACACTCTAGCTCAAGTCTTGACTTTCAATAAGATGTATATGTCAAATAGAAATAGTTCATTTATATCAAATGCCTCTTATTTTAAGGAAACACAAAGCACTTCCTCCTTACTCGTCGTCTGGCTGGTTCCTGTTCAATTGCCAGATCTCAGTCTAGACGACACTTTCCAGTACAGCTTCTCGGATACCGCAAGTTTGACTGTGACCTTTCCATGTGCCCCTTATCTTGCTTAGTTGTACGTGTACGTGAATCACCTGTCTCCCTTCCTCACTAGCATGTAAGCTTTCAGAGGGCAAGGACTCTGTGTGGTCCTTCTTGTACCTGCAGTCTTGAACAGAACACAGTTTTAATTTCTAGTAGCTATTCTGTTAACATATTTTTTTAAAATATGTTTTTATTGATTTTTAGAGAGCGAGCTAGGGAAAGGGGAAGTAGAGAGAAGAGAAAGGCCCGTGAAAGAACCATCCTGCCTCCTGCATGCCTCCTACTGGGGATTGAACCCACTGTGGCCGTACCCTAACCTGCAGCCGGCCATCTCGGTGCCTGGGACAGTGCTCAACCAATTGAGCCTCCGCAGCCAGGGTTAACATCTTTTTATTTTCTTTTTTAAAAAATTTTGTTTTTCCCTACCCAGTTTGGCTCAGTGGATAGAGCATCAGCCTGTGGACTCAGTGGTCCCATGTTCGATTCCGTACAGGGGCATGTGCCTTGGTTGCGGCTGTGTCCCCATTGGGGGGGGGGTGCAGGAGGCAGCTCATCGATGTTTCTGACTCTCTCTCCCTCTTCTCTCCTCTCTGTGAAAAATCAATAAAATATATTTAAAATTTTTTTTGTTTTATTGCTTAAAATATTAGAAAGAGTAGTACATATGTCTCCTTTCCCTACCCCCCTTGACCTTCCCCCTGCCTCCCCTACCCACCCCCCGTGTCTTGTGCCAATTGGTTATGCTTATATGCAGGCATACAAGTCCTTTGGTTGATTGCTTAACACCCCCCCCCCAAAAAAAAGGCCTTCCCCTGCCTCCCCCCGAAACCCTCCCCAGCCTTCCTGCTGTAGTTTGGCATCTGTTTATGTGCTTTGTTTGGGCAGAATTAACTTGTGTCTTAATACAGCCTACATACCAGTGATGACATAAATATTTTCCTTCTCCTTGCCTCCTTTCTGCTCACTGTGCTCTTCCTGCTGTTTGTCCCCCTAACCCTGACATTTTTCTGAAGAGCCAGGAGGACTCTAATCTATAACTTTAATCTGTCCCCATTTCAGTTCTTCCTCATTGTGGGTTCACTATTTTTATACTCCCGCTTCCAGTTCACTCACTTCTACTTTGCAATCTTCTTAGCTGTAGTGTACCAGTTCATCAGACAGTTCAAATATATTTTTAGTCTCTTATATCTTTTTGATAGATTTTGTTCATACTTCATGTAAATAAAAATAGATTTGGCTTCTTGATTCCAGACCTCAGAGTTCCTTACCCCTCCCCTGTGACTCTCTTCCTCTTTTTCCCTCCATACCACTGAAGCTGCTCCTCTCATCAGATTCTAGCAAGGCTAAATTCCAGGGACTCCCTAGAACCCGCCAGCTCAGGGAAGGGGGAGGTGTTCAATGTGATGTACTTCATGCCTGTTAAGTGCATCATTTTCTCCGTTTGACCCAGGGAAGGAAGGTTACTAAAACGCTTCTAATTCTTAGGTCAGATCATAGCCTCCAGCCTGGACCACCAACGTTGGCAGAAGCGGTTGGGGATTGGGTCACAGCCAGACACTTGGAGATACACACAAGGCTCTGTTTTTCTTGGGCTGAATTGAGTAGTCTTCCTGCTCCCTCCTCTTCTAGGAGTTTACATAGATGGAAAATAAGTTTTCTCTTTTGGCAAAATGGCAAGGCATTTTAGAGAAAGACGTGTTTGGGCACCGAGTCAGGAGGAATAGGAATCATTGGAAAAGCTGTAGTCTATTCATTTCCCCCCTGATTTTCCAGCCACCCTCCCTCCCCACTTAAGCTTCTTTCTCTTTCTGGAGATATATGTTGGTGTAATGAATTTCAGAACTGTTAAAAAGAATTTTACTTTTAAACTTGCAAATGCTTAACTACTTATTCAGATTAGGTTGAGTTGGTTTTTCTCTATCTCATTCTTTTTTTTTTTAATTTCTTTGTCTTTAATATTATATAGCCCAGCTTCCACTTAATTTTGGCAGCTTGGCGATCCCATTTTATTTTATGTATGTTCATTGAGGAGAGATAAAATATATGCCCCCCACCCTCCAAGCCATCTACATTTGTTTTCTGTATTCTATGATTTAGTGCTTAGCTATAAATGACTCTATTACAGATTCCTTTCCCTTCTATGCTACCCTTTAATGTGTGGATTTACAAGGGGCAGTAGATCTCCCAGAAGCAATATACATATTTTTAGCAGTATATAGGGAGGCTGAACTAACTTTTACTGAGAGTAATGGACTGGATATAAAGGAAATGGGGATCCTCACAAATAGCTGACCTCAGTTACAACCTCTTTCTGAACCTTCTCTTTTATGCCACCTGGTGCTATGTCCAAACTATAGTTAAACCTATAAAATAAAAAAGATCACATATATGTTAGTGAGTTTTCAGTCTAGTATAACTAGGCCACTTTCACTCAATGCATAGTTGCTAATAAAATGTCACTTGTTCTTTTACAAATTTAAGACATTTATTGGGAGTGAAGGTCATTGGCTCATGCCTTGGGCCATCATGTAGGTCACATAGCAGTTTGTATAGTGAATCTTAGTTGTGCTGTTTTGTGAATAGTTAGTCTTCACCTCCAAGGGCAAAATCCATTTGTATCTCACAGATGAGAGGAGAACATATAGTTTTGAAAAAAAAATGTGATATTTTCTGAAGTTCACCTCAGATGCATTGACATTTTTACTTTGTAATTTCTGTGACTAAACCCCAGCTACTGCCTCTTTTTAAACTGGGATGGAGGGATTTTGACAATTCTACTTTATAAGGGGAAAGTTTTCATAGTGATCAGAATGATGCAATAAAAAAGAACAAGTGAGCCCTGACCAGTTTGGCTCAGTGGATAGAGCGTCGGCCTGCGGACTGAAGGGTCCCAAGTTCGATTCCAGTCAAGGGCACGTACCTTGGTTGTGGGCACATCCCCAGTAGGGAGTGTGCAGGAGGCACCTGATGGATGTTTCTCTCTCATCAATGTTTCTAACTCTCCCTCTCCCTTCCTCTGTGTAAAAAAATTAATAAAATATATTTAAGAAAAAAAGAACAAGTGAATAAACTTAATACTAGAAACACCATTCTTCTGCTGCTTTTTTCTTCTTTTCATGCTAGGGTTTCAGTGTAAGATAACTTTTGCCATTTAGAATATACTTGGCATCTAGAACTGTATTTCCCCCCATCAGAACCTAATATCTGTGATAGTGAACATAGGCAGATAAAGAAATAACTAAAATAGTCATTTATTTTGGCTTAGAGTTGTATGACGATCCTGTGGGAACACCAGGGAAAGAATAAATACATTTAAATGGGAAAATCACAGAAGACATCACAGATGAAGTGATGGGAGAGATACTTTGAAGAAATAAGAGCTTGACTAGGTGGAAGTGATTAGAAAATCATTTAGCCAGGGAGTATACCACCTGTGGAGAAGATCTAACTGAGGAAAGGTCTTAGTGTTGGAAGAATAGGGATCGCTTGCTAAGGCTAGAATTGCTTAGGACTGAGGGGCGGACATGAGTTTCCCAGAGCAGAACTTGAAATCCTGGTTTTCCAGGTGAAGTGAGTGGGACTTTCTTTGATAAACAATGGGGAACATATGATGGAGTCAGTTTCTTAGAGTAACATTGATTGTAATATTTAAAAAAGAAATTGAAAGATGAGAGTCTTAAAGTAAAAATGAAGGGAGACCTTAATCAAACTGAAGGAGCTCATCTAATATTTGTTATTTAGGTCCAGGTTCTTAGGAGAACTCTTGAATGTCCAGAAAACGATTTTTGTCAGCCCAGTATTTGCGTTAGTGGTTTTCTTTTTATCAAGGGGACTCCTGTGGGGAAGGAGTTAAAATATAACACATCATTCACTATTTATCACACTATGTAAAATATGAGTTGAAAGGGCAGCGTTTCTGGCTTTTTGTTCAGACCCTCTGACGCTGTGGCCTGGGGAGGAATTGAGGACAACTGAACATCTTGCTGAACTGGGTCCGTTCATCTCTGCAGCTGGGAAAGCCCACTCCGCATTGTGAGGGAGTGTTGAGGGGATGATCGTGGTATGGAAATACTGATGCCAAAACCCAGTGGAGAACTGAGTGCTTCCCAGATGATTAATTGTGCTGAACAAAAATGATATTCTTTAAATATTTGCCCTCCAAATGGATTATGCCAATTTATACATTATGTATTTGTTGATATTGTCGGTATAATGGTGGTGAAATTACAACTTTGAATCAGACTTACCCAATTAAACTGATGATTCAAGTGGTCTTAACTGTATCAGTGAGTTCTGCCTCCCTTTGGCAATGCTTAATAAATGCAAATCTAAAATGCCGCATGGTAGCTGTAAAAATATGCATATTTTCTAGCTGTTGAGAAAAGGAGAAAGTAAACCTGAATGCTTGGATTTCAGCCATTGAAGCAAAGACAGAAAGATGATTGAATTTAGTCTTAAATTTTATAGAACTAAATTTAATGGTGAGCACAGTTGCACTCTGTGGTGATTGTTTTCAGTGCTGCTTTATTAAGTTATGTAATGGCAGGAGTTCAAATTCAGTGATTGTCGAAATGGTAAATTTAAGGATTATTTGAGATTGCCTGCCAATATGCAAGTACAAGGAGCTTCAGAGTGCAGAAAATATTCTTTCCACACCCCCATTTCTGTGGCTTATTATCCTTATTCAAACAGTTTTTAGGGATCCTATTTAATACACTGCCTTAGAAATGTTTAAAATCTCATTTTATTCCCCAAAGATTTGTTTTTTGCTGTTGCGATTAGATGATGACAGCTAGCTGGCTTTTAAAATTGATCAGGAAGTATTCTGGCAGTCATTCAGTGCTGTAATAGCACTTTAATGGATATGAGCTATTCACCCAGATCAGACTCAATGTCAAAACAGGCGAAAATACAGCTGTCACTCTGGACAACAAGATACTCATATGCAAGCAGCTGCTTAATACACTGTGGAAAGACAGCCTTTTAGCAATATTTAGAAGGTGTGTCAATGCCAGTGTATGAGTGTGCTATAAAGTTGGGATGTGCCATTTAGAAAAGAGGAGGATGAGGACATGCATGTATTTTATTTATCTGCGCACTTATTCAAGCATATCTTATGAGAACCATCTATGTATGTACTATATAGACAAGCACAAGAGCCTTATACATTTCTCCTTTCTTTTAATAGACCTTTTGTTTATTAAATACCTACAAAAATACTTATACATGTGGGTGACCCCCCCCCACACACACACACACAAATGCCTCTTTGACTCTGTTGTTTAAGCTTGAGGTCAGAGTCCTTCAGTCTTCATATGAGGCTGGTTAACCCTTTTCTGAACTAAATTTAAATGCTCATCCCTCTCCTGAGCTAGTCAACTCATTTATAGGCACCAGTTTTAAGGATATACCTGAAGTTGAGGCAAATGTAATTATTGGTAAAACTACTCACAGCATCACATCAATAGATTGAGTTCATCTCCGTTGTTGCCTGAAGGATAGTACCTCACTATGATAACACCAATAACTTGTGATGTTCTGTTAGCATAAAATTCAAAGCAACCTCATTGACATTAGTTGATTTAATTCTTGAGTTAGTTATATGTAATGTATAGCAGAGGCTTTTGATTTTCCAGTTTTATGGGCGAAGCAACTGAGATGCAGAATGATTAAATGAATGTCACATGCCTAGTTATGACTGAAGCTTAGATGTCAGGCAGCGAGTGCAGTTCCCTCTTTATGATGCAATGGCATCTTCCTACATTTATAGTTTCAACTCCACACATATTTTGTAAGCATCTGTTGCAAGCCAAGCATTGTTCTAGACAGGGTAGGTGATACAAGTGAGTAAAATAAAGATTTTGACCTCATGGAGCTGAGTTGTAGAAGAAGAGTAAAGGCAATTTATATTGTATGCAAATAGCCATAGCTCAAGCCCAATAAATGCCAGAGTTGAGAAGGACATCAGATGTTGTGAAAGTACAGAAAGGAACATGTGTAAGGAAAGTGCACAGGAAGGGCATTCATCTCCTCAGATGGCTGCAGGCACCTCTTGAAATAGGCCAATAAAATCCAGATTTTCCCAGGTAAAGAGTAAGATGAGAGCAAGGACAAATGTATATTCAGATGATTAGTGATGGCTCACAGTGACCAGAATACAAGATAAGTGCAGGAGAATAGTTCAAATATGACTGGAAAAGGACAGACTTAATTCTGGAGAAAAAGGGGAACCATCGGGAGGTTCTCAGCAATCCCATGGCAGATTGGAACCTTGGTTTAGGAGTTTACTTGGCAGTGGTGCTGGAGAGATTGAAATGGAGACAGAAGACCAGTTAGAAGATGCTTATAACATTCCAGGGAGAAGAAAACGAAGGCCTCCACTAGGGTGGCAGCTCATCTGTGGGCTTCTGTGTGGAGCTTCTGAGGGCATTAGAACACCATGGCACATGAGACCAGTGCCCAGGACTTGGCTTCAACTGCCAGTATCCTTGTCCCCTGGTGGAGATGGCATCTATAGATATAAAACCCTAATATGCAAATAGACCGAATGGCAGAATAGTCGAATAACTGGTCACTATAAAGTGTGCACGTAACATGGCAGGCGTCAGCTGCAGTGAGATGGTGGAACAAGTAAGCAGGGGTGCCAGACCAAGGCGGGGTGCCAGTTGCTGTCATCAGTGTGAGCCTCTGGTGGTTACTAAAAATTCTTTGCGTCTGCCTTGATGCACAGATCGAAGTAACTGCTTGAGCTAAGGCCGACCCAATATAAAAGAGATATTTGTACTAATCTTTGTAATACTTTATGTAATTAAATAAAAAAACAAAAAAACAAAAAAAACTTTATCACTTAAAAAAAAAATTCTTTGCTCTCGCACGCCATGGTCCCTGGCTGTGGCACCTGCTGCTGGCGCTGGCCCTCCTCGCACCCACTGCTGGCACTGAAGGTGCTGTTTGCAACCGCTGCCAGCACCCAGCACTGGCCCCATTGCTTGGCGCCATCAGTGGATGCAAGCGGCAACTGCCAGCCCTGATCACCCCTCAGGGCTTCTCCATTTCTCTCTGCTCCTGAGGGGTGCCACTTGCAGCCCCTGCTGGTAACCTCAGCTCACACCTGCTGCCTCTGCTGGAGCCTCCACTTGCACTCACTGCTGGTACAGGCCCTGCTTGCACCCGCTGCTGGCACCTGGCGCCGTTCCTGATTGCTTGGCACCATCAGTAGGTGCCAGTGGTGGCTGCCGACCCCAGTCACCCCTGAGGGCATCTTCACCTCTCCTTGCTTCTGAGGGGTGATTGGGGCAGCAGCTGTCACTCATACCTACTGCTGGCGCTGGCCCCAATCACTCTGCGCCTTTAGCAGGTGTGAGTGGGGCCAGTGCCTTCAGCGCATGGGTTGGGAGCAGTGGTGGAGGGAGGGGGGCTGCTTGTAGGGAGGGGGACTGGGGCCATGATAGGAGGGGCTAGGCAGGGGTCGGAGGATGGGTCAACCCCACCCTGTGCCCACTACAGCCTCACAGCCCACAGTTCCTTCCAAGGTGCACAAATTCGTGCACTGGACCCCTAGTATGGGTATAATCAACTTCTCCAGCTCTCAAATGGTGTAATCCTGTTTACATGGCTCTCAGAGCTTTTGGGTGTGACCAAGATACAGTGGCCTATACTGGCCTTTCTCCTTATTGACTGCTTTCCTTTCTCTTGGTGACTTCTCTTTAACCCTTCCAATATGTCCTTCCCCTTCAATCACATTTTTCACACTCAGATCTCTACCTCATGGTCTGCTTCTGGGGATCCTAAACAAATATAAACCTAAGTCCCCATTTTATCTTATGAGTATGTATATATTCTGAGCTAGAAACTTTCAAAGGCATTAAATTCGAACTTTGGTTCCTACTAGAAATTATAATTTGTTTCATTCATGATCCAAAATAGTTTCAGTGTTCTGTAATCTTTTGATACCTAAGTCAGGTTATCAGATCGAAAGGAGCTGTAAGCAGTGACTCGATCCATTCTCTTTGTGGAGCCACACAAATGTCGATTTGAAAACATTTCCATGGAAAGTAGAAATAAAATTAAGCCTTCAATTGTGGTATATTAATACCTTCGTTTCCTTCAAATAAATATATAGAGCTATATGTACATGCATATGTACTCCATATTGTATATGTCCTCATTAAAATCTGTGAACCAGTTAATATCCATTGCCTATTAGAAAATTAGTAGATCATGCCCATGGTATCACATCTATTCTCTGCCCAGTGGTTCATTTGCTTAACTGATGACCACTCTTTCCCATTAAGAGCTATCATATATCATATAGTAATGATACCTTCCATATTTGCAGTCCACAGCTATACCAGCTACCTCTAATCACATTCTAGTACAGGCCAAATGTCAAGCCTTGCTTATATTTATCCCTTTGTCTCCATAGTTGGTATATTGACATTCCATTCATGTGTTAAGAATATGTATTAAACTGTTAAATTAAAACCAAATTACCATTGTAGGAACCATTATTCACTGGCCCTTAACCTTTGAACCTTATGCATACTGTACAACTACATTTATTTAATGATATTTAGGAACCTTATATAAAAAGCAAAATAGCACAAATTATAAGTTGAAGTAATGATGATTACGTAAATCAGATCATCAGCTACTCAGGATAAGGAAATACAATGTTTTTTAATTGCTGCATTTTTTTTTTTTTTTGTGCTAGGTAAAGGGAAGTTTTCCTTCTAATTTGAATGAGAGTGTTCAGGCTTATTTTTTATTTATATTTACTTTTTTTTACTTGAAGTACATCATTATAGAATTTAGTTATGAATATTTTCATGAAATCAGGAGTCAAATTTTAATAGTGTTTCTAAAGTAGGATTAATAGTTTGAATTTTAAAAACATTTTATCTTAAAATATTGCAAAATAGTTATGTAATATTATAAATAAAACCTTGAGTCTTTTATGCTCATTCTGTTAAAATGTGATTAACTGCGTCTATACTTGCTGGTATACGTGGTGTATGTATTCAATGAGAAAATGATAAAAAGTGGTTATATTTAATTTGGTAATTCCAGACATTCCTTTCCTGGAGCAATTGCAAAATATTGGGCCCTCAGAAAACCTCTTGCTCAGTGATCTCATTTCATGAACGAGGACCATGGTTTGACTAAAGAGGCACAGGACTGATGATAGACTACACCTTGGGACACTTTACTCGCTGTCTTCTAACCCTAGTATAGCCCTTCTGATTCCTGGGAAAAGTGTTGTTAAGACATAGTTACTTTTCTCAAGATATCTGTCTCTTTATAAGAAGGCAATTTTATAGAAAAGTGAAAAAAAATCAGTCAGGCAGTCTGCTTTATTAATCAATGCCAATCACATGGTGGGGGGGGTATTTCTTTTACTTAATGACTGAACTGATCAGTTATTTTGATCGTTTGCAGACACCTAGTGAAAGAGCATCATTTAAAAAGTTAGTCTTATTTTCTGAATGTATCTAGTGAATTTTGCATATAAATTAAGCCTAGCAAACTATTTCATACACACATAACATTCGCTAAATGGCCAAGCAAAAATCAAGGGATTTTTAGAGGACATTTTCTAAACTGGCAGTCATCTCTTTGACTTCTTTCCATCTGCATTATTATTACGGGAAGGCAGATTATTATTTTTTTGTGTGTGTGTGGAGCTAGCTAGGACTTGCTGAAGGAGAATAACAGTCTCACACCCTGACATAGAAACACTTGCTGGTGTTTTTTGACATTTCAAGTATTTTCATGTGGTGTTAGAGCTTAACCTCTACTGTGCACATGTCTGATCTTCCCAACTAAATTGTAAGCTCGGTCTTACACATCTTCAAATCCCCTGTAGTCACAGCAGAGTGCCTCAGAGTTGCTACTCAATAAATATCTTTTGTTTATTTTAGAGCTAGTTTTAATCTTTGTTGTCAATCAGGGGTTTGAAAATATATAACAGATATTAGGCAGAAACTTGAAGTGCTTTTTATCAGTTGGTGTAGCATTTTCCAATTACTTTGCAAAAGAGACGCCAAGGGACATCTTAGCATTGTCTGGGCTACCACAATGGCTTTATGAATAAACAGACTTTTCATTGACGTGAGCTCTTCTCTTTGCATCAGTTGTGTTTTAACCCTTCTTAGCATCCCTGCACTCCTGGGCTTCAGGTGAAGGGGGCACTTTTACCTCTGTGGAAGTCCCCCAGGGATCTTTGATTATTTCCTAGTAGATACATGATTTTCATACATTGGCCAGATAAGAGGCTAATTTCATTGTGTGAAGAAAGAAGGGAGGCAAAGGATAACAAAAGCAAAAGCACAGTGTGCTTTTCTAATTAATTTTGAAACTGCCCTGGGAGCCACTTGCTTCTTAATCTGTGGAGCATATGCACAACCTATAGCCCTTTGGTTGGAAAGCAAATGA